>JAQGAE010000873.1:0-28621 GCA_034696685.1 Julus scandinavius | reverse complement strand
GGTTTCATTAATTTAAAATTAAGTTTTTTAATATTTTAAAGTATTTTAACAAATAAAATTATAAAAGAATATAGAATCATTAAAAAATAATTGGGGGGGGGGGGAAAGGTAATCGACGTGTTGTGACATCATTATGGATGGGGTGTAGTAAAATTTGTGACAATTGTGACGAAGGGGGTGGGGGGTGTTTAAAAAGAGGCAAAAAAGTGTGACAATTTATGGATCACCCCTAAGAACAATATAGATTGATCAAATTGGTCATTAACATCATGAGTTCAGTGTACAGGTCCAAACATGGCATACGGCATTAATATCTTCCAAAAACCCGAGTTGTCCAAAAACCTCCCTATTGCGACCAAAAACGCAAGAGGCATCGGCCACTGAGCGAGTGTCAAAACGTAATCTGATCCAACGGGGTGGGGTCTGCCACCACGTGCCAGCACAGTTTACCACACAGTACGCTCGCAAAGGTTCCACCCGGGACGTCCCAAACCGAGATGGCCGTGGGGAGCGACGAAGAAGCCAGAAGCAGCCAGAGCTCGGCCCGTGCAAACGTCAATTTTTCCTCGCTTCTGCCGGGTTCTAAATATGTGCTTGAGCTAAATTTAAATCTGGGTTCCTCACTCTGGTGTTCCCTTCCCCCTTGCAGCACATTGCTGGGAGTGTGCGCGTGTGCCATCGTCTCTCGGCGTGGGTGTCGACAGCAACAGCAGACCCACGTACAGAAAATGAAAAGTTAAAGAGTAAACACGTTGGACCACCTTTTCATTCAATTTAGTCATTGGAAAGAGAAGTGCTGTGTCTGGGCAAGTGGGCCATCATCATCATCATCAACCGTTGCACCGAGGGCCTTGAGCCGATTTCCAGAAGACAGCCACCGACCGAAAACTACACTTTCAGACATTCCCCAGTACAGGACCAAACACACCAAAGTTTACGAAAATGCCTAGGGCGTTTTTAATCACGAATCGCCGTTACAATTCGGCAGTCGAATATGATTCCAGAGGTAAGTGGGAATGCAGCCTTTATCCAACATCTAATTCAACTTGTTGAGATTTCTTAAATTGGGACATGAAGGGATTTTTTGCAAACTATTTTTTTCAATTTTGATTTTGGTCCTTTTTAATAGACAGCAATCACAAAAATTAACATGTTGGAATTCCGACTTTAGCCTTTTTGGAAGACGTGGGAAGATTAATTTCTTAAGGGCAGTTCTAAAATATATTGGGGTTCCTTGGGCATCAAGATTGATACTTTCTCATCAGATGTTAATTAAAAAAACGCACGATTGAAAAGTTTTAATAAAAATTAAATTCCAACATATTAAGAACGTTAGGTCCATTTACAATATTAATGTCTTTGTAATGCCAAAAATAAAGGTTTTGGCCCAAAACCTTAATACCTATACATTTTCAAAACTTTGAATGAGAAAAGGGTTTGGTTCATGGGAAGAATCTGAAGAGAATATAAAGCCAGGAATGATAAAAAAAAACTTTTACCTGTATACATGTCGGATAAAAATAGGCCCTTGAGATAAACAGACTTAAGTAACTTAAGTAACACTGTTTATTGGGGGGAGGGGGGAAAGATTTCACATAAGTTCACCATATTCGCAATGGACCTAATGCAGAGTTCCCTGAACATATAGAGAGTCACCTAACATGAAATCCATCGTCCATGAAATCCAATGTCCAACAGCCCTTTTCCAATATCTCGTTTCTCGTTGCCAGACAGCAGTCCAGACCGCAAGGTCGTGCCACCGAGGAGCCAGACCCCCATCGAGGCGGCCCCTTCGAAGACCTCCCTGTACCAGGCCTTCTACAGCGGTTTCCACAGCCTGAGCAGCCTGGAGCAGCTGGCGGAGATATCTCTGGCCACGGCACACCGCTGGCACCTGTCGCCGCCATCCTCTCCAGAGACGGATCCGGCACTACATCCCTTGGCAGCAGCGGGAGATGTGCCCTTGTGTCTTGCGCGTCCATCATCGCAGCGGGTCCTCTCCGGCCTGCAGGACGAACGTTCGTCGCCATCCTCCTGCAGCGATGATGGAGGCAGTGGCTCGGGTTCATCGACATCCGGAGACCGGCGGTTCGGATCCCACCACCGCCACGCCTGCCATCGACACTTCCCTTACCACCGTAGCGGCACCGGTTCCGAGTCGGGTCCTCCAGAAGACCAGGAGGACGTTGAGGACGAGGAGGAAGATTCCGGGGACGAGCTGCGCTGGGGTCCAGAGGAGGATCTTCTTGGCGGAGGAGGGGAGACAAACGCGTGTCCCGAGTGCGGCAAGCGGTACAGCACATCCAGCAACCTGGCACGCCACCGTCAGACACACCGCTCCATGTCGGACAAAAAGGCCCGCAAGTGCCCTCACTGCGACAAGGTCTACGTATCCATGCCCGCCTACTCAATGCACGTGAGAACGCACGACCCCGTCGGTTGCCAGTGCCCCTTCTGCGGCAAGTGTTTCTCCAGGCCCTGGCTGCTGCAAGGACACATCCGCACGCACACGGGGGAGAAGCCCTTCAAGTGCCACGTGTGCGGAAAGGCCTTTGCCGACAAGTCCAACCTTAGGGCACACATCCAGACGCACTCGGACACCAAGCCTTACGTGTGCCAGCGCTGTGGCAAGGCCTTCGCCCTCAAGAGCTACCTCTACAAGCACGAAGAATCCTCCTGTATGCGATCCCATGGCGCTGCTGGGAGGGTGGCGCCGGATGCAAAGGACGGAGGGCCGCTTAAGCCGGAGTGAAAGATCTTGGGTCTTTCATAGATTGAGAAACGAACGTGGGGAGACTTGTTGCGTATTAGGGACACCACTTCAAATAAAAAAATCAATTGTAACCTTGCCTTCAGGCCCAAGCAAACATTACATAGCTTCCCTACTCGTTTTGGTTTAACCCAAGGGTCCAACTATTTTTAACCGAGGGCCATAAGTCATCACAAAAATATACACCTTTCTCCTCTGCCCACACCCAATTTATTCTCAAAAACTAAGAAAATGTATTTTTAATTTCAAAGCAATCTACAGCACATGCTGTATGCTAGGTCTTAATAAACATGAACTATAAAATTAGGGCTTTTTTTTGGATTTAAGTGTGTTAGGAAGATATTATTTTTGCTGCTACAGGGTGGGGCATTGGGCCATTGTTGGGCACCCCTGGTCTAACCCATCTAAGCTATCCAGATCCCAGTGTTTAATAGGGCTCTAAATACTCCACAGTCCCATAAAGATGTAACAATTGCCACTTCTGAAGTTTGGATTTTTGTGCCTTGTTGTGGATATCAAAACTACCAAATTTTGAAACGAAAGTTTTCTCACGTTCATTTCTTGAGCATTGACTTCGAGAAGGGGACACAGCACCTGTTTCGTCATCTTTAACTTTGTTGTTTTGCAAATCACTGTTAGTCGTGTTGAGTTTACGTAACGATGTGCACATTAGTACATCAAATAATTAATATAATTAGTTCAAACATTAAAATATTTCTGCCATAGAATATATACCTGGTTGATGGTGGAAGAGTGTTGTATCCCCTTTCGAGCGCCGCCATCTTGTTTTGGAAATGTTCCAAAAACAGAACTCTGATAAGTTTAAAGAATTTGCATCTCGAAATTCAACGAGCTGGAATCCCCCAACTTTAATGAAGTCTTGCCAGAAGACAAAACTGATAAAAAGGACCAAACGAATTCCGGCAATTTTATATGGAATTGGCGAACTCATTCCCCGTGAACCCGGCCTTCTCACTGTTAACTCCCTTTGTGAAAAAAGGAGAACTGCTTACATGTCGTGACAAGGACAATTAACATTCGGTTTTTTTATTTATTATGTTCCAGTTTAAAGGCCCTTGAAAGGCAGCTTATTCCCTAGCCATTGGAAAATGGCCGCCAGTTGTTAAAATGGTCGATTGCATTGTTAACGTTCCTAATTAAATATCCTATAGGTGAAAAGTGGAACGCGTTTACGCTTCCGGTCACCACATTATTCATTTGATTTTCGTTGATATAGATATAGTCATAGTTTATTCTGAAACGTGCAATATTCAATTAAACCCCTAAATCCTTTACTTTTCTGTCGCCACCCCTCATTTGGTAGCGCCATCTAGTTAGCGTTTAGACAACCTGGTGTGATATTTTTATACATCAGCTAAATGAAGAATTTTCATGCGAAATTGATGTATTTTTATTTGTGGAATGGTTGATCAAAAACATTTAATCGAAACCTTAATGCCTATAGTACACACTATATGAACCATATCACCATAGTTCTGCAAAACAAGTTTCTGGAAACTTATTGCCAAAAAAAAGTTTCCATGAAACATTTCGGTGATCACTCAAGAAGCGATGAAGATTAAAGGAAACATTTTTTCATAGTCAAGGCGCTTCTACCAAAGCCTCTGAGGGGAAATATCGTTTTTTTTTGTGTTCACTCAAGTATAAATATCATCTGCAATGAAATGTGTGGAGGAAATCTTGACCAGTAAACGGTTCCTGTGTGGAAAACAACATTTGGACAAACCTGTTTATGGAAACATGTTCACAAAACCACGTTTCGACAACATGGTTTGCATGAAATTTCAGTTTCGTGTTTCATATAGTGTGTACTAGGCATAATGGTCCATAACACCGTCCAAGCTACAATAGTGATTTTCTTACCCAGTGATTAATTGGTAATTGTTGCAAACCGGTTAAAGTTTCAAACTTAAAAGTATTACTTCTTGAGAAAACGAAAACGCCAGAAGTTGGACAAAAATCCCAAAAAAATGTTATATTCTGAATATTTATTCCTAGAAATTATTTTGTATTCCTGAAATCCGTACTCTTTTTTTTTTATAACGCCCTTCATCATACTAGTAATATATAATTTCGTTTAATCCCTGCCTAATCGTAATAGGTACAGGCCCATACGTATTTTTCTATCATGTCTTTATTTAATGTCTCCTAGAATGTATATTTGTTCTAAATTATGTATTACATTTCGAGCCTGTATGGAAAATTCGAAACAAGTGTACGTTATGTAGGGTTCGCGAACATTTGCATAATAATGCATAAAAATTACTAGTCAGATAATGTATATTTTAAATTATTTATAGTGACAATGAATTAATCGCAGCAGCCGGAATATAAGAGTGCAGGCACAGCGAGGAAATTGCTAGCATTGCTAAACATCTGACACAGAGGGCATGTGGCGCCACCTATGTATCTTACTGACAAATTAGCCTTATTTCAGTACATCACTCATGCTAAAGGCTCACACGCCTCAGGGAGTGCTGTGCTGGAATAAGCCTAATTACAGATGCCATTGTTTCTTCAACTTCTCTGATACCTCTTGCTTGGAACCCAAAACCAAAAGGATCAATAGGCCCCGCATTCACTGTCCGTATTCATACTGAAAATCAAGATCAAGCCCATCTAAGGGCATGGAGGAATTTAGATTATGTTGAATACAGTGGCGCCCTCTATGGCGTTTATAGCATGCTACCAATTATTCCCGCCTTTCCCATGCTGCTGAAAATGGATGAGCCAAGTGCTAGTCATCCCTCACACGATGTTCTCAATGCGATTTATGACATGTACATTCTTGCATTCTTCAGCACCCCCTAGTGGCGTATGAGCCTTTTATAGATGCTTTTCAAAGATGGTCGTTTTCGTCCATCTTGCAAAAGCAGTGCTAGTTTAGGCTCAAGGACCTCTAGCACGAATCACATGGTTAAGTTGGTTGGCAAACATAAGGTCCCAATTTCCAAGTGAACCATGGGGTTCGTCCATAAATTCCATCTACCATGGCCTCATGAGGTGCAAAAGACTTTGGAAATTTTATGAAGCCTGTGCAAACTATGGAACAATTTCAATTGTAACTGTGAAATGGAAAACCGTCTTTATTTTTGTATGAATATGTGTGAATGGTATGATCCCTCCTACTGCCCAGTGTTTATATGGTAAATAACCCCAATCTTGTATGGACCCTAAATGCAACTGGTGCAAGTTGTGTATCACATGAAAGATGAGTAAATGTTTGTAAAGTTGTGTTTCCCAACCATTGAAATGCAGTACATGTTGATTGATACAGATTATGTTTATGGGGCACATTGTTCTTTTTAAACAAACTTGTGATACCAACAGGTTTCAGCAAGTTTGTTTATGTGCCCTTCTTTGTAATGCTGAATGATCGATAGATAACACAAATATAAATATGTAAATAACCGCTATACATTCATTGTAGCATATATATTCGATTTTTGTTTTCATTTACCAATTTTTGTTTAATTTTTCCCCTCATTTTCCCAATCTATAATTTGAATTTCCCAACCAGCGCACAAATGTCTGAATAGCATAGTGCAAGTATTTATATTAACAAGAGGCGTGTGAATGGGCCATGATTAAGCCTAATTGTTTTTCATTTTTTTAAGTGAAAATAAAGTTGAAATAACATTTTTTTTTTCAAACCTCGATCTTAGTGCGATTTTTTGTGTTTAAGATGATATTTCTCAAAGGAACCACAAGTGTGCCATGGAAGCTTAAAACTATCTTAAAAATATACCTTTTAGGTAAGATGCTGTGAGTTAGGAAAGGTTGCAAAACACTGCTCTAACCATTTGCAGATTTGATTAAAGTGGGCTATTTTCTGCCCTTTAAGCTAATCTCAACACGTTAATGGCAACTAGACAACGCCGGAGAGTTTTCTATTTCTGTCGTGTATTTTTAGCATTCTTGGGTGAACTTTGGTTGGTCTTCTAACAAAAATATGACTTGGGTAGAGAAAGAAAGATATGAATATTTGGGGAATAAGACCTGGGGTTGAAAAACGAACAAGGGGAACAACAACAAAAAACGAGAAACTTAAACATAGAGGGGGTTTATGCCATGTGCGAAAACAGGGAGCTATAGAAAAAGCATGCTGCCAGGCCCATTAAAATTATCAACCAATAAAATCTGAATGAATTTGTAGGGGAAAATTTGGAGTGAAACAATATTTAGGGGACATGAATAGTAGTGAAAAAATGATCAAGGGTTGCACTTGTAGTAAAAAGCACACGCTCATAGCTTCAGAAGTTGTAAAGTTTCCAAGGCTCTAACTTACACTATACTAAGTCAAATGGGCCAGATTAGATTTTTTATTCTACAATAATCGACATTTAATGTATACAAGTCAACTCTTTCAGCAGTTATTCTCAAAGTGGTCGCGTTGGGAATTAATGCGAACTAGGGGGTGTTGGAATTTAATGGAATAACTATATAGTTCTGTACCAAATATATTCCATAGTATGCCCCATATAAGCAATATACAGGGTGGCCACACAAAAAGAGGAACCTTTTTCATAAATTCATAACTATTTTGTTTTTAATCGAAGTAAATCCAATTTTGCACAAATATGGGCAACAAACGTACGAACAAAACAGCTATTTCAATTTGCACTCAAAGTGTAAATTAGATTCGTGATGCCAAAGAGTTAAGACACCGAATTCTGGCCGCTGGGGATAAACTTTATCAAACAGTAATCCACTCGTCAATTACACAATGGTGGATGTGTTGCAACAGATGGAGGACACGTTGAGTACAAATTGAAATGGCTGTTTTGTTTGTACGTTTGTTGCCTATATTTGTGCAAAATTAGATGTACTTTGAATAAAAAACAAAAAAGTTATGAATTTATGAAAAAGATTGTCATTTTTTTGTACCCACCCTGTATATCATATTCCATTATTGCCATAACTACAATTTTTGGGTCCAGAAACAAAATTCATTTTAGGTGTGCTCCCTTAATAGACTATTTAATTTTCATCAATTCACAAGATTATAATCACCTTTAAATAACTGAATTAAAAATTCATTAAAATCAGTCATGATGGTTTTCAAACGAGGTGACTTTGTCCCTCACATTATGGGCATGATCTCACATCACGGTCTAGGGCATGTCAATCTTCAATGGAATTACTGTATGTACATCATTTTTCATAGAAGACACCGAAACTATAACACGAAATTGTGCAGGTAACTCCTTGAGCAGTCCTTCACAACAACAAAACTGACAATTTACCTAAGCATATTTATATGTCGGCCCAAATCAAGATTTCCCTTTTCTTGGAATCGACACGATCCCAGACTCAATCTCTGCAACATGGTTTATGTGATCCGTGATTGAACGTAAAATTACGACAAATAAACACCGACTTCAAAGGACCTGTACCGTCAGTCTTCGAGTCCTAATTTTGCAGTTCCAGCCCCCTTTGCCATGTAACGTAAACATTGTAATTCGACAATATAGTGCATCCGCCAGTTCTGGCTAGACACTGGTCCTGTCCCGAACACCAAAAAAAAAAAAAAGCCTGCCCAATATGCAAGTCTGATGGCGGATTTCCTCTTGACCTCTTGGGTCTGACCCCACAAGTGGTGATCGTCCACACTGCTCCATTTTCTAACGGAACCTAACAGGTGAAAGGGTAAGCAAAAGGCCACAAAGCTAGAAAGCGGTGGCAACTTGTGGCTGACAGATGTCCCTTTTCGTGGGTATCTTCAACTTTCAACTCTGTGCGCCGAGGTGCCCTTTGACCTTCCTCCCCCACCTCGTGCATAGCTGCTCTATATAGCGCAAGTGTATGTTAACCACCTGTCTCGGAGGGCTTAGGGGGGTTTGGGGGGAGGGACGGGTCAATGGCTGAACACCCCCACAGGAAACCGAGAAGATGATCCCGGATCCCCGTACCTTCTTCCCCCAAAACTGCAGGTCAAAACAAACGACAGATGTACTGGCATTTGTGGGCCCCAACTTTTTTCGGTATATACCCCTCTCGTATTATTCAATTTCAGAAGGGCTGATGGTTAGTACCCCTCGCCTCTCATTGATTAAAAATACACACAAAGTTCTTTCAGCATATCAAATGTCGTGTCGTAGCCTTTCGTTTCCTCAACAACCCAAAATTCATTCTTGAAAAAAAAAATTACGCTGGGTCGTACGTCCCCCTTCCCGCAGCAATCCGATACAGTTACGTGACGGTGGAACATGTGGGGACTTTTTTTTCAAAAAAAGTGAAAAAACCGGTGGTGCACATGCCAGCAATTAGGTTTCCATTAAATTTATATGTGAAAACAAGATGGCTGCACTGAGACACACATTTAATTACTTCAAACAATGTCCGGTGTCCTCCTGGCCTTAGATGTCTTGGGGCCCTGTCAAGCCTTAGAAGTCTTGGGGTCCTCTCTGGCCTTAGATGTCTTGGGGCCCTGTCTGGCCTTAGATGTCTCGGGGCCCTCTCTGTCCTTAGATGTCTTGGGGCCCTCTCTGTCCTTAGATGTCTTGGGGCCCTCTCTGTCCTTAGATGTCTTTGGCCCTCTCTGGCCTTAAATGCATTGAGGCCCTCCCTGGCCATAAATGAATTTTCGCCCTCCCTGACCTTAAAAGCATTGAGGCCCTCCCTGGCCTTAAAAGCATTGAGGCCTTCCCTGGCCTTAAATGTATTGAGGCCCTCCTTGGCCTTAAATGCATTGAGGCCTTACCTGGCCTTAAATGAATTTGGGCCCTCCTTAACCTTAAATGCACTGAGGCTCTTCCATACCTTAAATGGATTAAGACCTTCTCTGGCCTTAAAAGCATTGAGGCCCTCCCTGGCCTTAAAAACATCGAGGCCCTCCCTGGCCATAAATGAATTTTGGCCCTCCCTGGCCAGAAATGGATCGAGGCCCTACCCGGCCTTACATGGGTCGAGGCCCTACCTGGTCTTAAATGTATCGAGGCCCTACCCGGCCTTAAATGTATCGAGGCCCTACCTGGCCTTAACATCTTAGGGCCCTAAAGCACCCCCTAACCAACCAAACAACACATTTGGATGATGGCATGAAAATTTAAAATATCCGATATCTATTAACTCACCTTTGAGCATGGTTTCTTCTATGATTCGATTAAAAGTCGTTTTTGTATCAATCACGCACAGATTTTAATACTTTCATGCTGTTCCGTTGTTCTTTTCCGAGACTAAACATCGATACGACTATCACATTTCTGACAAAAGACCAGTGTCACCAGGTACCACGAACGAGTGCAAATTAACATAATATTACGCAATCATTACTTCGGATTTGTAAACCGGTTTTTAAATGGCCAAAGTCAAGGAATGGATTTTGCCCAAGTTGAAAACTGATTTGCATAAAATCGGTTGCAATTTGAACGTCTAATGATGCGTTCTCGTCATCAGGGTCGGCATTTCCGTCTAATCAGGGATTAACACAATTAGCTTAATTAATACATGATCCTAGAAACCACAGCTGACCAGGACTTGAAAGAGGCCAATAACAAAAAACGACAGGACAGAGGAGGTGGCCGCTAGTGGTCCCCATGTTACAATTAGAGTGTCCTAACCAAATGAGGACCATTGATTGTGCTTTTCAAAACTATTTGTGCCAGTAAATAGTTGCACAAATACACGTAAAATTACTTTTTGGTTAATGACGTGCAAAAAACAGATGATATGGACTTGTATTTACATAAAACTTTTTATTCTCCTGATCCTCTAAATGTTGTAATTTGATGAAGAGAAAATATTCTAAAAATGATGATTTTGTACGGTTTCAATTGCACGAAATTCAGTATTTATACATTCGAAATTTCCGCTGTAACGCGAATTATAACAAGCCACGGCGCTACGACAAAAAACAAAAAAATGTTTAAAAATCTCGCGGCTTCCTGCCACGCAAAAAATAGTTTTATAGGAATAATCCTTAAATTCTATCAACCGGCTATTAATGCACGCTGTATCTACGCTATAATTATTGGTAAATTCGCTAAGATTTTGGACGCTAAATGGCGTTTTTTTCTATAATATTCAATAAAAACACGAACCTGAAAACACGCATAAAACATTTCGAAGATTGACTTTTAAAAGTTGATGAATTTCTCGCAACAAAATATGAAACGCGTCGAAAACAACAAAAATTGCGGAAATCAGGCAAAAATTGACGGAAATATAAATGATATACGTATGTAAATGGCACACTCTCTTATCTCACACATATTGAATGGAATACATGTAAAATTATGCTTACCAAATGAAGCAGCGATGATAATCACACGACGTCCACACTGCAAATGAATTTGACCAATCCTCATTACCCAGCATTCCAAACAATTGTATGCAAATCAGTATACGCAATTTTCATACCGATTTCAAACTTTACTAAAGCCGGGTCTCTATCATGACGTACATGTACGTATAAACACGTTTTTACAAACATATGCAAAAAAGTTTGCCCTCCGGGTATTTAATAGGTGCACAATTTTGATATTTACATATATTTACAAAATGGCGGCTGAAACAAACCCGGAGGGCAAACTTTTTTGCATATGTTTGTAAAAACGTGTATATATACGTACAACGTACGTCTTGTTGGAGACCCAGCTTTAGACGCACCTGAATTTTCGAGGCATTTTTTTGAAGAAAAAAGTGCGTCTTATAGTCCGTAAAATATGGTATATGCTAGATATGGGGATATATCCCCAACATTGCCTGGACCCTCTATGACCGTAGTAATCTTTGGGCCTCTAAACTTGACCAACCAACTAAACAAGCTCCGAGCGACCGACATGGAGTCGGGATGTCTAGAATGTCCTAGCCCTCGTGTGACAAATGTTCAGCATTTGGGTTGATGTAGGCATATGTCCCCATCAACGGGCGCTCGTCCAAGCATATGCCATTCAAATATCACATCGCTGAAAATTCTCCAAGCTATAGTACGAGTCAGGATATCTGGACCGTCTCTAGCCCTCGCGAGACGAATGTTCAGCATTCGGGCAATTGTCGATAAAGTGTGCCTTCTAGTCCTGCCCTAAACATATTTCAGAAACTTAATCCCCTAAACCGTAATTGGCAATCTCATATGACACTTATGCAATGAGTGATTGCCTACATGTTCAGCATCCACACAACTCAAATCTGTGCAATACCTTGTTCTATAAAATTATAAACCAATAGATTTTAGCATAGAAACACTGGCTTTTATTAGTATGCCTAGTTTTAAGTGATATACACCAAACAAAAGTTACAGTAATGCAATCACCAATGTTAATACAATCACGAGAATACATACACGATTTATAAGGGAATGAAAAATAAGGATAAGTTGCTATCCAACGTTTTACAATGTTCAACAGTTTATTATTTTACATCTACGCTAGAATATAAAACCAAAGATCACAGACAACTAACTATACATGAGAATCCGGGGCTTGTTCAGTGATCGGGATGACAATGATTTTATATACAAAAACCAATGAGATGATGTAGATAAAATTACCGGATTCCATCTTAAGCATGGTTTCCGGCATGAATTTGCATCCTCCACCCAAATTGCACGTTAAGGTAAATAGCATTTGGGAATAATAAAAAAAACCTTCCTTTAAAAATCATAACAATGGTGGCTAAAAAGGTCTTTGGTAAATATTAACAAATGTATATGAAAGAAAATGACAATGAAACTAAAAACGAGCGGTTTTCAATAAATGATGGCAGCAGCACAGTAAATTAAGCAAAAGCGATCAAGTGGCAGGCTGGGCGTTTGGGGTTTCTGCAGGAGCTGGGGCAGGCTTGTAAGCTTGTAAAAGAGCTTCGACCCTTTCTGGGGTTGGAGACCAAAGGCCAAAGCCAGCATCATTTTGCAACCAGACAACGACGGTTCCATGGGCTGAGCGGATATTCATTTCAGTCCTAAAATTATTACAAAAAAAAATTGGTCATTTTTCCAGGAGCCACCCTACATCCGACATTTTTCAGCTAAGAATACACTCAACTTTTGGCTCTTAACTAATTGAAAATTAAGATAGATAAGGCTCCACAGGTCTCAGCCCGTCTCACCATTTTTAAGAGGTGTGGTGTTTTTTCTTGATAATGCTTGTTAGTACACAAGATAGCATCCCAATTCCTTGTTAAGTAGGAATACCTTAAGTTGGCCCATACGGGAGATGCCAAACCTGACATGCTTATGACAATGTACGTGACTATTTTCGGTGGCTCTGAGCAAGTGGATAACTTAATCAAGATAGTTGGGGGTCGGGTTTTGGGAGATTTTTCAGTTAAGTTGTTACTAAACGCTACATTATAAACAAAAAAAAACAGAAGAAAATGAGACATTAGCTTACTTGCTGCATATATGTTGATATCCATTGCGGTAGTCATGCTCCATGGAAGGTAGCGTGACTTGATGCCGCTTGAACGTGCAAGCCTCTAATTTGGCAAGCGGGGCAGGAGTCGGGTTGCGCCACTCGGGAATGAAGACGATGAACGACAAAGGTTCAGACGTTTCTCCCAAAAGACGCTCAAAATGATCGAACGATGCATTCATCAACTCCTCGCTGAAAGGTGGATTAGCCTCAAAGGACCCACATACCGGCCGGAATTTTAAAATCGGGCTATGGATGGGAAATTGTTAGAACACGAAAAAGTTCAGTTTTCGATACACCAGTAAGGTTCTTACCCTCTAGATCCGTAAAAACAGTCCGTGTCAGGAAAAGCCGAGCAATACTGGCGAAAATAACAATTGAGGGGCGAAGCAAAGCATTCGAAGGTTACGCCAAACTGCTTCTGGAGGCATTCGAAAACTGGGACTGGAAGAGCTCCTTGCGTACCTTGGCCTTCGCTGGCCGACGAACCAAAGTACGTCTGAAAAAACAAAGCAAATTTATTCAAACTGATAAAGATGTACTTTTAAGCCATGTAGCGAGCATGTGGTAAGTAACACTTATTACTCACCTGGTAACGCTTCAAAAGACACCACGTTCTAGGTAGGAAATTTTCGAATTTTCGGTCATCTGTGCAGTTCCACCTATAAAGTTGTTCCTATTGTTCGAAAATACGAGTAAAAATGTAATGCTGCATCCCGGCGTATTTAAAACTAAAGTTTTATATTAATAAATTCCTAATAAGCCAGATATGTGCAAGATATTTCACGTACCAATTTTTGAAAGTACGGGCCACTTATTCTCACAATGTCGCCTTTGAATCTAAGCGCAACAACTTCCTTGTCTTGCAAGTAGTCGACGGCAGGTAGCCGCGGCGAAGAATTCACAAACTGAACAGGGTAGCAATGAACGATACGAGGATTCTGCACTTGAAGGGTGCTGGTGATTTCTGCGCAAACGATTTTCATTTTAGCTTCTTAAATGCAAACGTGGTACAGAAAAAAAAAATTGATAAACTCGCACCTTCGATTCCCTCCACGTTTAAAAGACCCCAATGCTTCTCGTGAATCTTCTTGGCATAATCACACGAGAGAGCGTAAATTTTAGAACAGATTCCTTCGACGGATCTCTTGGCTGCCTCGATCAAATGGGGCTGGCATTGGTGCTTTAAATGAGTTAGTCGCTCCTACACATCAGAAAATGCAACAAATCGTTTTTGTGACTGTATTTCATGTTTAAAATTGGCCTTGTACACATTAACTCTGGTAATCGAGTATCGGCTGTATTCACATAAATTTTAAATTCTGGAGCTCTTGACACTACATCGGGGTCAAGACTATTTCTAAAAATACTTTATGTTCACAGTGTTCACAATTACCAAAGTACTGTCATCCAAACAACATCGGTAAACCACTAACCGTGTAATCGTCATATGTAGCATTCTGAGTTTTTCGCAACCACTGGAAAGCATCTTCAACGTTCCATTTCACAATTTTGCGACTTTCCGATGAAGCATTTCTAAAAGACAAAAAAACGCAGGCTTAAAAACCGTGCCAAATGCTTAAGTCAACATTCTGCTCGATGAAAAGTGAGGTCGTATCGGTACCTTGATTCTATCATCTTTTTGGCTGCTTCCGCATACCGTGACAACTGCTTCCTGGCATCTGCAGCAAATTTTGGCCGTACCAGCTTGATGGGAATATCGTTCATTATCTCCCTATACATAGCAGCTGACACTTCAGGGTAACACGAACTGGGAAGCATAGGGTCCGTGCCTGTATCCACTACTTTTCTTTCTAAAAGCCATCGATTGAACGATTCTCTGGGTGCATCGATTCCTGCAAACATTTCCAAGGCCAGTTAGTTTAGAACCAGCTCGACAATAAATGATTGCGCTTGCACAAAACTAGCAAATGCTCCACCTTCTCTAGAGTGCGTCATTTCTTGATAATGCTGTCTCAGTTTTGTTAACAGGGAGGCGCGGTACAATTCCACTTCTGGGTGAGGAGGAGGAAGCAAGGTTGGCGTTTTCTCCCATATTTTAACGTTGCTGGCCACTTCCAAGTCCCACGGACCGATGAACATAAACTTTTTTGCATTAGGGCTCGAACCGTCAGCTTCCGAAGCCCTTCTTTTAATGCCCGCAGGTGTTAATGGAAGGGGTGATGGTGCTTCTACTGGTGTCGGAGGGCATTGTATCCCCAAAGGGTCAGTGAGAGGATCATACTAGAAAACAGAGCACAAGCTCACATCATTATAGCCCTATTCTGACATTATTAGAAGATACACATTGACCACATTGTTCACGATAATATCTGTATGCTAATCACTTAAATAAATATGCCCTTATTGAATTCCCACAGGTCCTATTATAAAGTATAACTGACTTAAAAAGGCTTGGAGACAGATTTGAAGATGGTCATAGCAAACCTCAATCCATAGTAACAGAATTATTACCGGAATTGAATTTCCAGATCTTGGCATTTCCCATAACGATTCGTTCGTAATTTTGTTCCAATAATAAGTCCTGTTCTCCCGCTTGCTCCAAAACTTCCTCCAACCCTGTTGCAACAGTTCTGGAGTAAGGTCGGGAGCAGCATCTGGGGATGTTGGTGCTGGACCAACGTTTTTCAATGCAGCATCTCCATCAATTTCCAATTTCTCGAGTTTTGCAACTTTGTTGTTTGCATCCTCTTTCAAGTCCTTCACATCACCTTTATCATCGTTGGCAAAGTCAAAATTATTAAGTTTCGCATGTCAGTTATTTTGATAAGATGAAAGGAGACTAGTCTCACCTGACAACACCGACGATTCCGAGAAAGGGTTAAGATTAATTTCCACATTATCGCCGACATTGTTTGAGGGATGAGATAAAGTTGATTCCATTACGATAGATGTCACGGAAACACCTTCATATAGGTGAATACACAAACTGATGCTCCATGAATGTTGGCTATAGCTAAAATCGGTAAATCATAAGGATAATCAATATTCCTCAATAAATTTAATAATTATTATTGCAACAACTTGAGAATTATGCAAATGTACTAAACATAATTCAAACCAAAGTTTATTAACAATGCTATAGAAAACCAGCAGCAAAAGCATCAGAACTCATAAAAAGACTTATCAGCCATCTTGCATCAATGCAAAATACTACCCATGCACTAAAATGTACAAATTAGTATGAAAATCAATTATGATGGATTAAATTTATTGAAATTTAACCTAATAGTAAGTTGCAGGAAAAAAGTTGTGCTAACTGATTATTCTAGCTCCAAATCTCCTTTAAAACTGGTTTTTATATATTAATAAACGCCTGCAAAGTCAAAGCTTCATTAAAGCTCTAAATAAAGAATCACATTTCAGTTTATATTTAGATTCAACTACATTTTATTTCAGTGGTAACAACTGCAAAATAATTTGTACTTAAAACTATGCAACGTGGAACGTTTCCCGCCAAATCAGAGTATTCCAAAGAGGTCTAAGGTCAGAAATAGACATAGCCCATTATAAGCTTACGAAGGTGGGTAAAATAAGGAAATTTACAAATAAAAAACAATACTTAAGATAAATCCTGTGTGCGATCGTGTTATATATTGCATGCAAATCGATCTGAAGTAATTATTAGTCAACTTGCTAGTCAGACTTCCCAAAAAAATCAGTTGCTTTCCGTGACATTTGAATTTCCAGCCATTGCCAGGCCCCTCAACATAGACTTACAAAACCGCGAGTTTAAAGTCCCAATCCAACGGAAATTCAAGTTTCCACCTTCTTTATAATTCGCTCTATTTCTCCGTGAAATTTTCGACACAGGTTTAAGGACATATAAAGCATTTTATTAATATTATATGGTTGCAAAATTTGGATGTTTTGGGGATTTCTGTTGACACCGACAACTACACGTGCGTCCCACATCAAATAACCGTCGTTTTCTAGCCTAGGGTAGATCCAATGAACCAACAAATCGTATGCCTAATGGCTACAGATATTAAACTGTCTTTGTAAAACTAATACTGACCAAAGTTCGCAAATTTAAGGGCTTTCATTCAGAAACTTCGTCGAAGACGCCGAAGCTCTCCCTCCTAGAAAAGACGCCATTTCTCTAGCTCTTGACTGCGCATGAGCGAAAGATCACGTGACATAATGGGCTCTTCCAAAGTAGAGCATCACCCTGTGTTGCCGATACAATTTTCCGCTTTCATTTGACTTATCCGGGCTCAACCTTTAAATGAAACATGAAAATAAAATCAGCCTATATCATTTATGTTAATCGGCAAAAAAAATAAGCCGTGCTTGACATATTCGGTCGTAAAAAAAATTTTAATTTTCGGTTTTTGGAGGGAGAATTGCAAATGGGGGAAATAGCCTGAAAACCGCTGCACGTGGGATATGATAACAAATTTTAAGCAGGCGTTTATATGCCAATTTCTTTGGAAAATAAGCTGGGTTTACGCGTAGCATAATACGTAATCGTAACTTACGCTGAGCTGAAGGAGGCAACAACCGTCCTTGAAGAGAACATTTTCGCAACTGCGATGAATACCCTCAAACACGTCCAGAAAAGGCAAAACTACAAAACGGTACAGTGATGTCACCTGCATTTCCCAGATTGCATCACGAAAAAACAATTGTGTAAAAATTGGAGAAATTTTAAAAAAATCTTCACTAATTTCTACCAGTTTTCATATAGGGATAAGTTTTAATTGTTCAAATTCCAATTAATAAAACCCTTCTGCTTTGACATAAATTCGCTGAAATGAACCTTGATCATTTTGACCGTTGACCGCATATGAAGCTTCCTGATTGGTCGAGGGCAAAACATATCGTAATTCAAATTTGCCGAAAGACGGGCACATCTAGCACAACGAGGCTGATTTTAGAATCACTTGATTAATAATATCCAGTCTTCGCCTTTCACATTTTCCTGAGTAGATTGATAACTAATAGTGTACAAATGGCTTTTAACGATTCCAAGTGGGAATATGACTGCCCTCAGTACTTCGATTTTGGAAAACACGATCAGCTTGATGATGACGATGGCGCGGATCAGTTTTTCGGTATGTATAATAACAGTTGTCTATTTAGATTATTCCTGCCTAGGCCTAATTTGAAAGGCATCTTGCATTGTTTATAATTGATGGCGACTTCAAGATTCGTCCGAGCAACAAATAATTCTTCGTGGTAAAACTGTGTGAAAGTCAAGGACCTAGGCCTAACACCTCTGCCATTACTAATTCTATCAAATCAAAAAAACTCGTGTTTATGTCTTGAGCAATATCGTGAAAAATCACAATTCAGACTAGGAAAACGTGTAATCATCTTTGGGAAAACCATAATTAAACAATTAACTTTGAATAATAAGTCTAGCTAAACAGTAGACATGGGCATTATTTAAGACCATTGCTATATCACCTCATTATTTTGTCTTCCAGATATAATAGAGAATGAAACAGTTCCACGTCAAGAGGCACTTCGTGAAATTTCTAACATTCAGAAATAGTAAGAGAGTAATCTTTAGGACAACTTGTGCATTATGAATTTAAAAGCTAATTTAAATGCTTTGTTTTTTTAATGTTTCAGCAGTTCTCACCCTAACACTAGTGATGCTTCTGAAAAATTTAGCAGTGATAAGGTTAATAGAAGTAGCCCCGCTAAGACTCAAAGTATTCGCCGATCACCGCGCATTCGAGCCAAGTGGGACTTGACGAAGGAGAACGGCTCTCCACTGGCTAAGAAGTTTTGTATGTCGCTTAGCCCAAATAAAAATGCTCAGAGGTATTTGTTAACATTTTAGCTTATCTAAGAACCCTGGCGTAAGAATGTAATTGATACACATTTTTAAACCCCGTTCGCTTTCTATCTTAGCAAAAAACGACACTCTGCATCGTACAGATTAAGCACCAGTTTATACAACAAAGCTAAAAATCTCTGGCGAACGCAGAAAAATGCTCACGTGGTAAATAATAAACCACAACCGCTGCTAGCCAAACTCAAGGTGCACGACATGGAAACTCGCCAGGACAGTTTCAAAGAAATCGATTACGCTTCGACATTGAGAAAATATAGCGCTCCGATTCCGGTAAGATGCTTTTGTAATTTAATTTTTACGTATTTACGACATTGCTTTTGCCCATGTATGTTAGCTCACACTTTTCTTTTAAACCATCGTTTAGACGAAAAATTTCGCTCGAATGACGCAACCCGAACCTTTCAAGCTTAGCGGAAATCAGAACAAGCCTAAGGTGAAACCATTTAAATCGACAGCGGAGCAAGTCATTGCATATCAGACCAAAACTCCTGATCGATTCCGCAGCAAAAAGCACACTCCGACAAAAGTGGCCATGTTCTCGTTCGACAAGCCGAGAAAGCTTATGCCGACAGAGATTTGCAGTCCAAAACTCCAAACCAAACTACGGCGCCGCTCGCCCACTTGCCTCAGCCAGAAGGAAATCGAGGAAAAAGAAATAGAAGATATGAAAAAGTACGTGTTTTTTTTTTCTTTTTTTTTTCAAATACTTTCTTAGCTTCCCTCAGCTAGGTTTAAATCTTTTTTCTTTTTTCAATTTAGGTTTCAGTTTCATGCCAATCCCATAAAAACTGCAATCTTCCAAAAGTCTGATATTGGTGTACCCAAAGTGGAACCGAAGCCTACGACGGCATTCGAACCATTCAACCTCCTATCCGTGGAACGCCACAAAAAATATGAAGAAAACAAGCAGGTTGTGGCGGAACCAGAGTTCAAATTCCAGGCACGGCCGGTGCCTAAAGGACTTCTGGAAGGCACAAAGGTAAGTTATTCTTTATACATGCATTCCACAAACATCCAAATGGTTACTGGAATTATTTAAATATGAGAATGTGGAAGCCTACCTGAAAGTAGACAAAAGTGGTCCAACTTTTCATACTAAAAGGGTAGCAAGAGTACCTTGACACAACCCACATGCCGCAAACTACTAACCAAAAACTATTTTTAATTTTTGTCCTTTTACTTCCAAAGGGTGTGCCGCAAATGCCCCACATCAAACCCACCGTTGCGCAGTCTCCACATTTTGCGCTTAGGTCTCGTAGGCACCTGGAAATGGTTAAACCAGAGACTCTTACCACCCAACTTCTCAAAGGGCCACTCACCAGATCCTGGATGGCCAACCACTCCATCGCCTCGACATCATCAGTAGCGTCCTCCACTTCAACCGTAAAATGGGACGCAAAGCCAACTGTTATCAAGCCTTTCCAGTTTGATCTGCGCGACAAGGACAGGCTTCTTCTGAAAGAGAAGAAAATTCAAGAGGTGTTAGATGAAGAGAAGAGGTTGCGAGAATTTCACGCTAATCCCTTGCCCAACTTAGCGCCGTCTGGCCTTCCTCCTAAGAAAAAGAAGTCGTCTACCAAATGCCAACCATTTCAAGTCCAGAGTGCAGAAGCCGAACTGAAAAAGGCAGAGAAATGGAAGCGGGAGGTATTTAACTAAAATATTTACAGTAAAAGAAAAGAAGTGAAATATTGAAACATTCGGAAGTGTAATTCTAATTTCAATGTTTCTACCTTTCAAAGATGGAAGCGATTTTGGAAAATCAGAAGAGGCATGCAGTTTTCAAAGCCCAGCCGTGTAAAGTAACGGTGGCAGATCCTTTCGTACCAATCAAATTTGAACAGAATCTCACTGGTAAGTAGCGATACAAATACCAAAAGAACTAGTGATATTTTTTTTTAAACAATGTTTTATCTGTCCATGTTACTTCGGTTGTTCAAGATGTTGGAATGTTTTTGTTTTTTATAGAACCAAAGTTATTTTCCCTTCACACTGAGACGAGGGCCAGCAAACGTGAGGAATTTGATAACAATTTAAAAGAACAGGAAGCCCATTTACAGGAAATTCTTGCGGTGCGCCAGAAAAGACAAGACGAGGAGGAAGCCAAAAGCATTGCTGATCTCAGAGCAAGCATTGTGCATGTGGCTCAACCCGTGAGACAGTACAGGCCAATAGCTAAAGCACAGCCGGTGCCTTTGACGAAGCCAGTGTCGCCGTTATTGCAGACCAAAAAACGACTTCGCGATAGCAGCTAAATTGACAACGTATTTTCACTGCCAATTTTTTTTTTTTTTTCCCCAAATGGCGAATTTTATTGTATTTTAATAAGCAGTTTTAGGTTGTTGACATTACAATCGAGCCATGATTACACTGTCTTTTTGTTGCAATGTACTAGTTTTAGCAATTCAAAATGAAATGTATATTTCTACTAACAAACCATGATATGTCTCAATTCTTAATGCTTTGTTAATCAGAGGTTTTATGGGACTAAAGTGGCCTTACTTTCTGCCTGGCAGATTTTTTAAATATCCAATATTGAGTCAAAACTATTGATAATGCAATTTTTTCTATGTGCTGTACTGTATGAATATAAAAATGTACTAGTTTACATAATTGGCTTTCATTTTAATTTAGTACGGTTGATGTAAAGTAAATCTCCATCTTGACAATGGGAAAATTAGTTTAGTTCTTTACCGAAAAATGGACCAAATCAGATTTATAACGGTGTCTTAAAATGCATTTTTTTTCCAATAAATTTCTATACTACATAGAAATCTCATTATCAATTTAAATTGCATACAAGGTGGGTATTGGTATTTTTGGAGAAATACGTTTCCTAAGATGGTTGTAAAATCGAAAATATATTTTCATTATTGTAAAAAATGACTAGTTACTTTTTATAATAAAAAAAAATAGGTAAGGCGTCGAAAAGATTGTTACATTTTGCAGTAATTTTTTTTTTCAAGCCATGGGAAAAAGCAAATTACAATTATTTACTAATTACCTTAATTTTTAAGCAATTTAAAAAAAAAAAAAAGTAGTACCTGAAGACGAACCTGAATTTTGGAGGCAGTTTTTTGAATAAAAAAGTGCGTCTTATAGTCCATAAAATACAGTAACTCTACATGAGTTTAAGGTAGTTTATGCTTTGCAGTTATATTCATGTCTAAATCCAAGTCCTCAACTTGTACGCTTATTATATGATGATGTGCACCACATGATATCAAATGCAGCATTTCACACTTTTAATGACAATAGCCGAGTTATATTGTTTTTTATTTGTCGTTTTTCTTATTTCTTGTCATTATTGACTTGTTTTTCCACCAATCGCCTAAAATGCCGAATATTAATATTTTAATCAAATTTGGTTTTGAGAACAGTTTTTTGTGAAATGACGATTGCCCATAATTCACACAATTCCTGTATGTACTGTACAATGTATATACAAGTGCTACTGTTAATTAACTTAGTGTTACAACTAATTCTAATATATTTCCGAAACCACTTAATTCCAATACGGCCAGATATTTTTGTTACATGTCTAATATAAAATCAAAAGATTCCTATTCATGTAGAAATTAAGCAATTATTTACACTCATTTTTTAGTTTTTTTTAAAAATTGTTTGCTTAAGATGACAGAGAAGTCTGACAACACAGCGAATTTGCTTCCATCTTGGTTCTAGGACATGTTCAGACTGAAAAAGCCTCTTATCCTATGACTTTTTGAATGCCAAAACCGGATTTTTTAAATTGAATTTTTTATAATTAAGCCTTTTTTTGGTTCGTCGAAACCACTTTTCACATACAAGGAATGGCATAAAAAAAAGAACTATGTCCCAATCTATGTTCTTAACTGAGATGTCGCAAAGATTAGTCCAAGATGGAACCGAATCTAAAGATTCCATATTGAGATCCTTTGGCGGCTCACTCTTCGTGTATAAATATATAAATGTATTAGGTATTCATGCCTATATAGACGTTGACAAAAAATGCCCTCGTTTTAGATTGCCTTTTAAGTTTTCAGTTGTGAGCGTGCGTGTCTGTGTGTGTGTGGAAAGACGTTTTGGAGATAAAGTAGGCAGCGAAGAATAGACTTGAATGGAATCGCCTAAATGTCTCATAAAAATGATGCATGCCTTCATTATTTCAAAGTAATTTACACCAGTCGATAACTATGAAGATCTCTCTCTTTTCCCTTTCTAAAACACCCTTAGCTCTTAACTGCCTCATATCCTCGCCCTGGATGCATGGATTTCAGAATTAAAAGTATATACCAACAGCAAGACACGATTTGAACGCACATTTATGCGCCATAGAATTATAGACGCATGCTAACTGCAACAAAGATTAAAGCCATTCACGGTCCTTTAATGACTAATATTAAGCGAAACATTCGAGCCCTGTAAGCAAAAATTAGGACAAAATGGATTCGGCGACATAGGCGCCGAACGACACGTAAATCACTCGCAATTGTCAGAGAGAGATTGGGAAACGACGAAAAAAGAAAGCAGAATGGGATTTGAAATCTATACGAACAGCTTGGAAAAACCATCTCACAGATCGCACAAAGATTAATCTTTAATCATAATCTTAGCATATATATGCTGATTGGAAAGTTGTTTGAAAAGCGACACCGCAATGCATGGAAGGATTATTCATTATTCGCATTCAATGTTTTCTATAATTATAGAATTTAATTTAGTACTCAAAGAGTCAGCATAAAATGGCATGCGCGATCTTAAAAACTACTTGGGATAGAATAGAAGATAAAGTAAGACCAATGTCATATATATATGGGGGGAATCTTGGGAATAGATCGACCGAAATCAACGAAATTTTACAAATTTCAAACCGAATCGGTACAATATAAAAGGGGAATTTTACGTTTGCTTTCAAAATGGAATTTTTCTGCTCTAAAAATGGAATTTTGTTACCATTAAAAGTGCGATTTTCTTAGGTAAAAACGCAAATTTTCTTGGGTGAAAACGCAAATTTTCATAGGTAAAAACGCAAATTTTCTTAGGTAAAACCGCAAATTTTCTAAAAAGCGCAAATTTTCTTAGGTGAAAACGAAAATTTTATTTTCTTATCTGAAAACTAAAATTTTATTTTCTTATGTGAAAACGAAAATTTTATTTTCTTATGAGAAAACGAAAATTTTCTTATGTAAAAACGCAATTTTTCTGCATTAAAAGTGAGATTTTTCTTAGGCAAAAATACAATTATAATTTTACCTGGGCCAATAAATATATGGCCAAAATAGTCAACCCCAGGATTCAATTACATTTTTTGTACCAGGTTCTACTTATACGCTATACATGCGTATGTGGATTTTAGTCAATGAATATGGCAACCTCATCTACATGGTAGCACCATTTAATTTAATAGACGATTAAAATGGATATTGATTAGTTTGAGTTTCTTATTGTTGATTAAACACGACTTAATCTCAAACCGAGGGCAATTAAACGGTACTCGATCTGAATTTATACTAATTATGGAAAACAAGAAGTTAATGGGGGAGGACGCCATCTTGAGTTTTCACATTTTAGAAAATGACAAATGGCAAAAACTACCAATTTTTTTATAAAACAAAATGTTAGGATGATCATAATTTAATATGATAAAAAGGCGACAAAATAATAATAAATTATATACATGAATACCAAGTTTTACTGTAATTCGGTTTTTAGCAAAGAATTACACAAAAAACCAAACGTAGTAGTTTTTAGCAATTTTTCCTTCATTAAAAGCGTCACAGGATTTGATGATTATTGATCAAATGCTCTAAACAGATAGGGATTTAAATGGGTTCGAAGCTTCACAGGGTTATATTACAAGTTTGAGCAATTGCTCTAATCAACGAATTAGTAAATTATTCGGAGCAAATGCTCTAAAGGATGCTCTAATGGGGCCATTCAAAAAAGAAATCCCCGAAATTCCTTCAAAAACTGACTCCCACCCTACCCCCTGTCCACATGGTGTCCATTTTAGCCCTGACTTCCACCCCCCTTCCCACTCATGGACGTCCTTAATTTTTTTTAAAGTAGGGTGTCCCGAAATTGTTTCGGAACATACAAAAGCCCATTTCCTGACGTCGAAGGGAAATTTCAGCATAAAATCGGTATTTAACACAAAGTAATACCCGACTTTCCCAGGGTTTTAAAAATTCAAGTATGTTTGGAACCGGGGACACATTTTTCTGGTGTCCAATTCCACTTTCACTGACCTTTAAAGCTTAATTAAACAAAAAATCTAAAAACTGGAAAACACCATCATTAGTGGACGTCCATAATGGCTCCCACTCCCACTCCCCCTGTCCACATTGTGTCTTTCACCCAACCCTACCCTCCTACCCCCTACCCTCACCTCCCTCTTGAGGACGTCCTTTTTGTATGGTATGGCCCCTCAGATGATAAGTTTGAGCAAATGCTCTAATCTATATAGAATTCAAATGGACTCAAGCTTCACAGCCTTTAATGGATAAAAGTTGAGCATTTGCTCCACACAAAACATTCTCGAATTCAAAGTCCATTATATACAACTACAAAATAATTATTTATCATCCATTTTATGCACTCGTAAATTTGCTAAACACCATTGCCGCACGTCAAAATTTAACTTGCACATAGTTTGTATATCCTCCCATTCGAAATGAAAGTATT
Source organism: Julus scandinavius (assembly GCA_034696685.1). Taxonomy (NCBI): domain Eukaryota; kingdom Metazoa; phylum Arthropoda; class Diplopoda; order Julida; family Julidae; genus Julus; species Julus scandinavius. The sequence goes on along the minus strand of JAQGAE010000873.1, from coordinate 2,979 downwards.
ATTTCAGCGAAGCTTCGGATTTGCCAAGTTTTTAATATGCGGGCGATTATGCTAATAAATGCGTAAATTTCAATGAAAATTGAAAAGACGTTGGAAACAGGGTATAGTATTGTTAGGAAGTGGAAGGGGCCTGGCGTTGGCAGCATCTCGCAGCACTGATAACGGAATATGGAGCTTGATGAGTTGCAGGGTGATAATTCAAATAAACTGTTGGCGCTACCATAATTTATTTGCCCTGGAAATTTCCAAATTAGTTATTTTTGCCGGAATGATCTATTTAATGGGGCTAAGCGGGTGTAAATCAGTCTTTAATGCGCCGTTTGAATGCAACTGATGCAACCATTCATCTTCCAGCATAAACCAAGCCACGCGCATCTCTACCCCTACCCTACTCGCAACACCCCCTTTTTCTTTACCCCTCCCACCCTCTAAACCCTTTATAACACATCCCCCCAATATACGATCAACCTCACACATTCTGATGGCATCCTCCTCCTCCTCATCTTCCATTATAACTAACTGCATTAGGCTTGAGTGTATCTGCTTCAACACCTTATGCTAACTTAAGATCGTTTACTCACATTTTCCATACGTTTACGTCAATTTGTCCCACCACGAGTCACATAGACTGGATTTCGTAAAACTTTCAAAACTTCAATATGGTTTGTGGTTGAAATCACAACTTTGAAATCTGTTTGCTGGTGAATGTTTCCCAAACACATATCCATCATTAACCTATAGATATATAGTGTGGTGTGTGTATAAATATTTGTAAAAAAATCGAACTCAATTTTTAATATTCTTTAGATATTGTTGGATCTGAGTAATATAAAAGTTCTTGGGGGTTCTCAGAAATTTATAATAGTGATAAAGGGATCTTAGGGATTGAAATAGCTGGTTTGTTCGTATATTTGTTGCCTGTATTTGTGCAAAATTGGATTTACTTTGACTAAAAAACAAAAAAGTTACGAAGTTATGAAAAACCTCCCCGCCCCCCTTTTTTGTGTGGCCACCCTGTACATCACCAACAATGAAAAATTCTTATGGACATCATATGTGTGCTTAATTATTTTTTAATTTTATAGGTTCATTGGATTCATTATTATTATTATTATTATTATTTAAAACAAGAAATCTGGTAAAATGTTAACTTGCATAGGACTACCGTTTTGTGAAAGTTCTTGTAAGCCGTTACCCCGCCGTGTAAGCCGTTAGTATCCCCGTTACACTTCCGTTTCACCTTCGTTGCCGAACGTACACCCACGTTAAAATATCAATTACCGGAAGGACAATAAATTCAACGCTAGACTGAATAAATCCACCGTAAACTCATTTATAAGAACAAAACTATATTCTCCAAATTCTCAAAAATGTTGCAGTACCAGTACAAGGATTTCAAGACATCCCCTACATTTTTTAAAAAACCCCTTCCCACGACTAATTCCCATTTTCGATTATTGAAAACTTGCCGATTCTGGCAAGAAACTCAAATCACGAATTTAATTTCCAAGGTATACTAAAATTCAAGCACATTTCCTGACTTTCAAGACTGCAGGACACCCTGACTTTATAATATAATCACCCCCTATCACACGCAACCTCAGAATGTGGTACAATCTCGATTTTTGAACCTTATAAAAATAATTGTCCTTCACCCCACCCTGCAATGTTGTTCAGATAAACGCTATTCAAATGGCCCTTAATAGCCCTTCCCCCATAAACCGCCAATGCATCTAGTATCATTTCATCCCCTTCTCTCTGACATATTCCCCCTCCCTCGCATTCGTGTACTACGGTATACGTGTTTGACACGGTGTTTGTGCTGATTCGTTCTTCTTATCCCAATCGACAAGTCAATTTTTATATTTACCCCCAATATTCGCCGTCGACTATTTTCAAATGGAGAGAAAAAGTTAGCACTAAGAGAGCGATGATAAAAAGACAAGGCCCTATCGATATGACAGCATTTACGAATAGGAAATAAAAAGACAAGTCGGGGTGAGGATGAAGAGGAAGGGGGGAGGGAGGGGGTGTCTATGTAATAATCAAGAAAAAGAGGTGTTGAAAAGCAAACGCTCGACAGAGAGAGAGAGGATAAAAAAAGCACGATATTGTTGCAAACATGTCATTGTTGGGTTAATGATAGCTTTTAAATGTTAGCAATGAGTCCCATGAGGGAAACGATAGCAAAGACGAGCACTTTAAGTCTGTGTCGTCGTCAAACTTGGAGGGGGGGAACAGGCAATGCCACTTGTCCCCCCCCTCCCTCTCCTTCCACATATCCGATCCCGTGGCTTTTACATATGTCTTTTTGGCTTTTCTTCTCATAAATACTGTCGATATCACCTCTATTATTATTACCCAACTGCCACTTTCCTTAGCTTTCACCTCCACCCTTCACCCCTTCAACCCAGCCAACAACCCGGCACATCAGCACTCGTTAAGACAGAGTTTTTAACAATCTTTTAAATGCAATCGATACGTTGTCAGTGCTCCTATCACACGCAGCTACATCATCATCAAAAACATACGCAATCAAGAATTCGTTTAGCATTTTTGCTTCAACCCCCCCCCCCCTCATTCGTTAAACTAAACCGTTGTTCCCCCACAACTCTCTCCTCCCCTAGCTTTATTCGCGCACTAGGACTCTCAAAAGGCAATCTTGTACATGACACAAATTCAATAAACAAGAGGGTGTACCGATTGCTGATAAGCGAGAACATTGTATTTTCAGAAATTTGGGAGTCCCAGAACCCGATGTCCAGGGGATGAAGATCTTGGAATGAAATACTAGGGATACTCAAACAGACACCAACAATTTCATACGTCTGCAGTTTATCAGTTAATTGGGGCTATATTACAAGTGCTGACCCAGTTTTTAAAATGGCGCCTTCTGATTGGCTGGACCTACTGCAATGGGGCTTGGAGTCCCAGAACCCGATGTCCAGGGGATGAAGATCTTGGAATGAAATTCTAGGG
>JAQGAE010000872.1:0-28638 GCA_034696685.1 Julus scandinavius | reverse complement strand
ATATACAAGTTTGAAAAATGTCCGTTATTTTGCACACGCTGCCAGCAGGTGGCAGCATGGGATAGGCAAGTTGTGAGAGCAAAAATTCAAATAATAATTTAATTTTAAAAAAAATCTACTATTTTAACGTGCATGAAAGATAACACGAACATGACCTTGCTGATTTATAAAGCTATTTTAAACAATTTTTATTTTTATTTAAATCTTTTTTTTTTTGTTTGACTGTGAGTGTCGTTGCAAATTTTCCCATTGTAAGGGATAGGGTTGTAATCCCCATTAAAGAAACAGGAAACGCAGGTGACGTCATAAGATATTGGTGTTGATTTTGTCACTACAGTTGTGACTATTAAATAACGACACTGCTTCTATAGTGCAACCAAGCATGCAAATTAAAAGTGGGTGGGGAAACATTGAACTTGAACAGTGGCAGATCAGCCACAGCAATTAACTTGCATCTCTCTCGCAATTCGCTGTCAGCCATCATTCAAAAGAGATTGTGTTTTTCCCATGTGTCATAAGCACCATATAGGACTTCTTTCTATTCCCTGAAGTCAAATCTTAACTCATTAAAACTCATTTTTCATCACTTGAGGAAGTGAAGAAGAAAGGTTTAATAAATGAAACCTGTGTTATAGTAGTTTTAGATATTTTTTCAAAGAATTAAATATGTAATCTCGTTAAAACTGTGGTTTCCCGAGAGCATCGTAGTTAGCACTATCACAGTAGTTACCAGGGCTCTTGCAATTTTATATGTCCCTACATTTCTAACTGGATTCGATCCTACAACCTACGAGTATGCAGCTTAAAGTCTTAAGTAATCTAGACCATTGTACATAAAAAAAGTATAAAGACTGTATTGGAAGAGCTATATGACATTCAAATAAAAGTTGGCAACCAATTCTGTATAAAAGGACCCTTTTACTACCATTTAGTAATGTATATAATCCAGTGTTCATACATTAAATTTAGTCAAGAAATACTTGTATATTATGTACACACTTTATGAAACACTGATGTAACTGCACATTTTAGGACATTATTTAGGTCACTTGGCCAACCTAAAGTCACCCTTTGATCACTAAAGGGCATCATTATTATTTCATTGTACATTGCGTACGGGCCAGTAAGGGCTTTGAGCTGCCCATAGGCCTTGTTGTTTTTATTACGCGTTTATCGCGTTATAAGATAACTAACTGCATGTAGGAAAATGGCTAAGACCCAATGTCCTCAATTCCTTGAAAGGCTCAGAAAGGTGTTCGAAAATACTTATTATTTTTCGCAGGAAACTTGAAAACGTCGCCTGAATATAAATAAAAACGAGAATTTTCGCTCTGGGATAATATTTATGCCTCTAAGCCTATCTATGCAAATGCAGATGATAATAAGGACATATTTCAGAGAGGATTTTAAATTTGTCCCGAAATACAGAAACGTGTACGAGAATTTATTTGATAAGCGCGTCATCCAATAGGAAATAAGCTTCTGCAAAAAAAAAAAAAAAAAAAAAAAAAAAAAAAAAAAGAATCATATGATGGTAAATAGCGTCGCAACCAAATTAAAAGAGCTATTCACGAGAGATTTAAACGGGATTAAAAAAAATTGCGAGGCACCTTTAAGGATCTTTAGCTTATGTAAATATGTGCAATTTTCACATTTATGAGTAACAATGTATTCATTAAATTAATAGATAACAGAAACAAAAATGCGAACTTAAGAAGTATATACGTTTGTACAAATTTGCAAACAAAATTCCAAAAACTGCTCCATTACTACTAAATTACTGGTTTGGATTCAATTGCTTGCTACACTGCAATACGCCACACAATATTGCACTACACTTCATCACATTGAAAACATGATTTCAAAATGAGTTTTGAAATATTAGCAAACTACAAATGCATTTTTAAAAATGTTAAAAATTAAGAAATATATAATGCATTTTGTAACATGATTCTCTGAAACTATGGAATATATCTGGGAAATGTATTATGAATTACATCATATGAAATGAATTTCTCAATTCACACATTTTGCTAACTGCAAATATTTTTGAAATGTATTTCAAGATTATACGCATTTGATAATGCTTTGTTTATTACACTGTATACGATTACAGATTCCAAATGTAAAGACATTCAGAAAGGCTTATTCAAGACCTTGAGAAACGCCTTTAATGCATTTTATATGCATTTCTTTGACATGCAGGTGACGCCCCCTGGTGTTCAACATTGAGTACAAAAGCAAGTCAAGCAAGAATGTTTTCTTTTCCTTTCATTATTCATTAAAATATGAAATATTTCTCTTTTCTCACTTTCCTTCGAGTATAACAATCCAAAAGCGCTGCTTTTTCCATTTTTTTGAATTTCTATATATATTTATATTCCTTTCCATTTTGCTCCATTCAACACAATACATAAGTGCAGCTGTACGACATAAACTAATTGTATGAATAAATCAAATGTCATACAGAAATCCAATTTCCTTCACAACATTTCATAGAAATATATTTCAGTATACAGCTCTATATGAAGCAAATAAGGGAATATGGTAGCGTACAATGTGCTGCACGTGGGAGTAAAACATAAAAAATAAGAGATCATTTCAAATTTAAATGAAAAGTCAAGTCATTTTTTAGACATTTGTCAAAGATATACTTCATATTCTAATCTTTTGAGGTGAAAATGTGGCGAAATGAAAGAGGGAAAAAGAATATAATTCACTGAAAGTGCGATAACAAAAACTGTGACAAATATTTTGTTTATAAATTAGGAGTCTTTTTTAAAGCATACACAAGTTTGCAAAAACATTTTAAAAAAATGCGGAGTAAAAATTAGTCCTTCAGCACATAATGTAATTTAATGTCTACTCTTTCGAAAGTTAAAAAACTTAAGAATTCCTCGGTCTTGAATATCGTTTATAGAAGCAATTATATTAATTTTAAAGTAATTTCAACTAAATACGATCTAATTGATATATTTAATTAAATTAACCATTTCCCACCATCACTTAAACATTATCATCCCCACTGCAATCATCACAACCATCATTATCATCAGCATCATAAATATCATCATCACCACCATAACTATCACCATCATCGCCATTATCATTATGACCATTTCACCATCACCATCGTTATCATCAAAACCATCACCATCATCTTCATCATACTAACCACCATCATCATCATCATCATCATCATCATCATCATCATAACGGTTATCATTAACACCATCATCATCATCATCATCATCATCATCATAACGATTATCATCACTAACAAATCAATACCATCATCATCACTATCATAAAAAATACAGTAATTTCTGAAACAGTGTAAAATATATTTTATACTATAAAAGTATGGCACTATAAAAACAAACGTCAAAATCATTCCCAGAAGCTCAGCGCCATCTATTGCGTCTTTCGCGCAGCTACAAACCCAGTTGTGTCTCTATAGCAAAATAAAATAAAACATGGATATTTATTCGGTATATTTGCAACAACTCTGCAACCTTTCGAACCGTGACTCTGAGGATAACGTGCTGACAGGTTTTTTATTTCAGCTAGCTAACATGGCTGAAATGAGACTGAGTGCAGCGCCTCTCCGTTTTAAGCTGCATACGACATTAATTGAATTTCTCGTGTTTTCACACACTCAAAAAAAAAACATTCATCATCACTCACTCAGCGCTAGGCAACAAATCGAATTGGCCCTATTAAGCGGCTAGTCCCATTAACCGTAACCGATGGAAACTCGGTTCTTGGTCGCTTGGTCCTTTAACAAGTGGCTTAATGCCCTAAAATATGATGAACCCATTATTCGATCTGTAAAAACTGTAATCCTGTAATTCTAAATTTCCCAATGCACAGCGAATTTCTGATAATGTGAACTGGAAAGTATATATATACAAGATATATAGGGCAAAACAAGCATAGCGCATACATTTATATATTTTATTAAAATTTATTTTGACATATTAAATATTGAAATAGCTCTAATGCCAAAATAATTCAAAACTATAAATAATATGGGTACATAGAGCATAACTAATTAGACTATATATATTAGCATTTTAAGCACAAAATCCATGTATATATTAAATTTACAAAATCTACATATATAAATACAAACTTTATTCATCCTCACATATACATAATACTATGCATACTGTTTGCCCTTGAAATATATAAACATGTACGTATTTCTATATATTCTCTAGTTGTTATATATATATATTTTTTTTAAGTAGAGTATACAAAAACCAACAGACACATGTTAAATTTTCAAAATGATTTCGTTATATAGTAGAACTATAAATTTATTTTAAATAACGTAGCTTTCATATACTCAACCAAATTATATAATTGTATTTATCTTATTATAAATATATATATATGTACATCTCACCATATATATATATATATTATTTTATATGCATGAATAATTCAGGATGAAAAAAATAATAAAATGCCTAATTCATACAGGATTCTAAATATACGCATGAGTATTGTTTATTTATTTGTTATATTTAAAATAACAATTACTTTCAAATGTGACGTGCTAAAAATGGTCTCTAATAGTAACCTGGCAAGAAAAACAATGAAAAAAGCACGTTCCAAACAAATATGGTTTGTATAAATTGCACACCCGGGCTTTATTATTATGTGGGAATGTGAGGCATGCATGAAGCATTAATTTCATAAACGCAATCAATACTATATTCCGGATATTCAGGGCACTGGGTAATCGGGAAAGCCGTTTATTTATGAATAATCTCCAACCTGAGGAAACGAGCACTTAATCGGGTCAAAAGATGTTACAATTAATAGCACAGCCGCATATTCGAGACTAAAAGGGGTCTATACCCGAAGTGTCCCAATTAACAGGAATTCAACGATATTAAAATGGAAAAGCAAACAAACACTGCATACAAAATAAAAAAAGATTTCAAAGCTTGGTACTAACCTTAACGAAACAGTATCATTTCTATTAGCAGAAAAGGAAGATAGAAAGGGTAAGATAGTCGTATCCTAAGTAATTTCCGATGCACACATCCAAATGCGGCCACTACACACTAACTACACTACGCGGAGATGGCGCTGCTTCTTTTCCTCTTGTTTCTCGCTTAGCAAAAGATGCGAAAGGCAGGAGAAACCAAAAAGGAGAAAAAAGAGGAGGAGAAGGAGGAAGAAGAGGAAAAGAGGAAGAGAGACGCAGCCTCCTTCTAAATATAGGATGACGGCCAATTGAAAATAAAAGCAAAAGGCGTCGAGCAGTCTGCCCTAACAGACGAGGAAGGCGCCGCTAGAGGGCGACACGAGTCGAACAGGGAAAGGGCGCATGCGCCATACAGTGGAATTTGAAAATTTTAGTTATTTGGGACAACCGTTTATACGGGACAAATCTTTAAAAACAGCCGACCCCGATCGAGCAATTGATGAAAAAGGATAATCGTGCCTTGAAACTTGTTAGCCCCGATGTGTCCCAATTAACCGGAACCTACTGTATACGTAAACCACGTCTTATTTTTTCGGAATGATTACATATTGTGAACACCGCTTAATCGGGCCTTAAAACTTACTAGTTTCGATGTGTCCACAGTTTATATATGAAATATACACAACTACACAAGGATATTAAGTAATACTAATGATATCCTATAATTCTGGTTAATCGAGGTTGCCGCTTAATTGGGCCTCACCACGATCTAGTCCCATGTCCCAATTAACCAAAATCCAGAGTAGTAAACCACCTTTTTTCATTTTCTCGCTGCACTTTTATATACTGTGCATATTTTACTATTTAATGTAAAAGTATACAAGGTGCGCATGTATACATATACTTTGTATAACTTAGATGCACATACATATGTATGTTGTATAATTTTACATTGCATAATGATATTACACTAGACTTCGGTTTTCCCCGTATTATTTTATTTAATAAATTTTTCGTATTGTATCATTCCATATTTCATATGTACACGTGTACAAGAAATGCGTATATAATTTGGATGTATATATAATGCGGCTTTTATACGATGAAATGAAAATACAGACGTATACGAGGCTACACGCGTATATAGCAACAAATATACATCATGTTATTATAAAAATACAATAATATACAATACGAGGAAATTAAAACGCTTTCCATACAAATTCTGTCCCGATTTTTAAAAAAAAATGTAAGTCTTGTTTACATAAGAATTATGGGCAGACTCACAAAATGCGCTGACAAGAGGTACATTTGAAGTTCTTTCCATTAGCACAATTAAGTGTTTCCATTATTTCGCCCACCCTATGTGTACAGACCCAACGTGATTCCTCCATGCAGTATTCAACACAATGTAATTTGTATTACGTATTAAAGGTGCGTTTTCGACCTTTGCACGGTTGCCAGGCTTACTGTACGGCATACGTGACTACATCCCACAATAAGTTATCGTAAAAATGCGGAGACACAACGGCGCTTGAGGCTCCAGACGTTGGTGCCAAGCCGTCTTCCTCATACAACACAACCTAGACAAAAGACATGAGGCAGGGAATAAGAAAGACAAAAGACCTTCGTAAAAAAAAAAGAAAAAAAGAAATACCGAACTGTATTGGACGCTTCAAAAGGGGTTGGCATTTGGGAGGATCGATGTCTAAATTGCCCACCATGGTCAAAAATTATATTACAGTATCATATCAAATTTGATTTTCTTCATCTCCATTATAAACTGGTTGTGGTAAGATAATAGAATAGCTGATGAAGGCATACAGAGGCCGAAACATTAGGATGAGGAACAAAATAGGGTTTCTTGAAACATGTTTGCAAAAAAAAAGTTTGTTAACTAATTTTTCGTCCACAGGTTTTAAGTTTGGCCTAAAACCATGTTTTCAGCAAGCATTTCGGGGTTCGCTCAAGATCCGGTCCACATCAAAGAAACAAATGTTTGCAGTCCATGGTGTTCCTATACCAAAACGTTACCTTTTGCTACCATAGTAAACAGCTTAAAGGTGGGTCCAGAATACACCCAAAGCAAAAACAAAGTTTTTGAAAACATTTTGCAAAAGCATGTTTTTCAAAATGTTTTGAAAACTGCTTTTGGGACAGTCTAGACCCACCTTAATAGGTCTTGGTACGAGTGTCATGACCAGAAAGCATTTCCTTCATTATAAAATGTTTTTTTCCCCGGTGTGGACACTTATGTTTGTGCAAACCTGTTTCTGTTTTATGTTTCCTCCGGTGTGTAGTAGTTTACAAGAAGTTTATCTTCAGAACATGTATACATGTAATTATATGCAGGATGTTATTAATGTGAATTTCTTCTGCAAAATTACGACAACAACTGATATGTAGCATGATGTATATAGTTTTGGGCTTTTCATGTTTTGCGGATATCTTTTTTATATGCTAGTTTTGGAGCTGAGATCGAGTGGCGCTAGTATCGTTTTCACCAAATTAAAAATCGATGCTTCTTATCTTTTTGATGTGAAAAATAGCAAAAAAAACATGATAAAAAAAGTGGCAAAAATTTGGTCTCGTTATTAAAAGCGTAAGATCACAGCGACACCTCTTGTTTCCTTAATAGTGTTTTTCTCGTTAAATCTAGCCGGCTTTAATTTGAGACTCAGAAGCCTAATTAAATTCGGACAGGTTGCACTTTTTTAGCAAAATTAATTTCGTGAAAAACTCTTTAAAGGCGATGCTACGCTTCAGATATCGCAATTTCCGGTAAAACAGGAAGTACTAAATCCGCCATTTTTACACTATTTTCAAGGAATCAGCGATTTTCAACAGGGTACAACTTACGTTAAAAAAAATAGCGTAATTATGCACTAATGTCATATACATATATGTTATAAACCCAAATTTTAGGAAAATTTTGCAAAAAAGATAATACAACATTTATACAATATTTTTTCACTACAACTGCTGACCTTACAGAAAACATTGACTTTATTAGATGGGTGGATTACATTTTTATCACAATGCAAAAGTTGTATATGTATGCAAAAAATTTAGAATATGCAAATATATATTTTTTTTAAATTGAACATTTTTGGTTATAGAAAGTGCCACGGAATTAGAAGTATTTTTTTTGTATTACACTAATAATATTTACCAATATACACACCTGCATATTTACCAACAACAACCATTTGAGGATGGAAAAGATTGAAGGGAAATTCTTACAATTCGAGTACAACACTAATAAAACAAAAAATTCAAATAGTTTGGGTTGTCCTATCGAAATATCTGTATTAAACAACCTCTTGAAGACATGGGACGAAGTAAATGTTAACAAATGTTCAAAACACATGTATAACACGAGGGCTACTTTTTAAGTTTTTACAAAAACAATGTAAGAAAAACATTTGATTGGTACCAATCATTTTGTTGTTTTCCAAAATATTCCCCTTTAAGATTTATGAACTTTTGCATGTGTTTGAACCAATTGAAGGAACATTTTTTCCACTCTGATGTAGGTACCTCAAAAACACAGTTTTTGAAGGATTCAACAGCTTCTTGAGGTGATGAAAATTGTTGTCCACGCATTTTTGATTGACATTCATGAACAAAAAGAAGTTGTCAGGTGATAAATCAGGTGAATAGGGGCAATGAGACAATAATTCGATGTTTTTTCTCTCTCAAATACTCAATTGTTTGATGTGCTGTGTGAGAGCTAGCAATGTCATGATGAAGAAGGATGTGACATTTTTGGTTGTTTTTCCTTATTTCATCAATAATTTCTGGCAAACAAATTGTTGAATACAATTAAGCATTAACTGGTTTATGATCCTCTAAAGCAATGGAAGCGACATGTTCAGTATAAGCAAAAAACAAGCGATCATTTTCTTGAAAGTGCTCCACAAACAAACTACTTTGGTTGGGTTTGGTTCATCTCGGAACACCCAAACAGTTAATTATTGCTTAGTTTCCGGCTCCTACAAATATATCCAAGTTTCATCTCCTTTTACGATGTTGTATATGGATTTTGCATCTCCTCGGTCGGTTTTCTTGAGCTTTTCCTTACACCAATTGACACTAGCCTGTTTTTGAGCTTCGGCCAAATTATGTGGAATCCATCGGGAAAAAAACTTTTGTACACCTAAATATTCATGCAAAATTAAATGTACTGCAGTCTTGGATATGTCTAAGGATGCCTCTATCTTATGGTATGTCACATGCCGATCTTCTTCAATCATGTTGCGCACAACATTGATGTTTTTTGGAACAACAACTGATTTTGGTCGACCCTTACAAAATTCATCACAGACAGAAGCACGGCCATGATGAAATTCTGCAAACCAATTGTAAATAGTCTTTTCTTATGGTGGTTCATCAACAAAAGTTGAATGGAGCGATTCGAGGCATTGTTGTTGAGTTACGCCCTTGCTAAAATTATAGAAAATCACCTAACGAAAACCTTCACGTGAAATTTCCATTTTTTCCCACACCTGCCTTTTTTAATTTCTCACTATAAACAAATTACTTGGCCAACTTCTGAGCTTCCTTTTTCTAACAATAACAAATGACAAATTTTCTTAAAAAAGTAGTCACAGCGCACAAGCGCCATTTAGTGGGCGTTTGTAAAAACTTAAAAGACAGCCCTCGTACTTGTAATTCAGACAGTTATTTTCTAATATGTATGCAATTTTGACATGTTATGCAATGCAGCTATTCTGCTGCTGTTCCCCCGTAGCTTAAGGACCATATGGAAATTATTCCGTTCTTATTCATCTGGTCTTAATAAGTGTCGGATGTATTATTATTTTAACTCTTTTTGGCCAAATGGCGGTCAATGATTAACTGTATTGGTTGCCAGGGCAACGACAGTAAACTCGGCGAGTTGACGAAAATCCGATAACGCTTAAATACTGCACACAAAAAGCCAAAAGTAACGAGAAATACAGCGAAAAACACGCAGAAAACAACTTGTTAACTTATTTTCGCTTCAAAGTGTAGTACTATGTTTCCAATCGCGTTTAAACAAATTCGCAAAGGAGGTTTATAAGTTTCATTGCTTTGGCTTTTGTGATAATCGTCGAATACAAGCCAATCGAGTTTTAGGAGTGACGACGCGCCAAAACTGACCATGTATAGGAATCGCTGTATAGGTATATTTAATAACTGCCATGCATGGCCACATGGTCCACGAATCTAAATTACTTCAGGCGTTGCATAAATATATCTGACAAATAATCATTATCAAGGACAAGATTTTGTTCGATTGCGTGTGTAGCCAATTCCTGATTGACAAACAGCACAATAACGAAAACTTGACAGCTTATAACAGCTTGAAGTCTTCTGTCTAGTATATGCATATGTATAGCCAATTTATATGGCAATATTGAAATGACAATCTCTGGTAAGCATATCTGGCATCAATCAAAAATTGATATTATGTGGGATGAATTCAATTGCCCCGAGACCATGCTAGCAGCGCCCTTCGGTGGCACTTTCCATGTCTCGCCTAACATCTTGTGTTTTTGCGAGTTGAAATTTAATTTCTGTCTTGCTCTGCCTTGAATCGAAACGCTTCTTTTCCATTCTAATAACATCTTGTTTACAGTAATGGTCGTTCTGGGAGCCATTTTATGACCTGAAGCTGATTGAAAGCGAAATTAATGAGATACTCGGATGACGGTGACACGTAGTCCTCAAAATGGCCGCTGAAGACGTGTAGGTGAAGAACCGTAGAAAATGTTGGGAGAATCTTATTGCCATTGAGAAGACGACGTTTGTAATTGAGAAACCTTGTTTTCAACACACGAAAACGTCGGATTAGCTAAAAAGAGTGGTTTGTTAATAGTGAGAAAAAAAAACTTTGGGCGCCATGGTTAAAAATTGCATTATTTCAGAGACCGAATAATGGCATAAATTGAACCTTAACTCAAGTGGAATGAATATACAGAATGGGTTTTCATAGTTTTGTAAAAGTGTAAAATTACCTCTTAATTTTGTAAGAGATAACTACATTTGTTCATAAACTTTGGATTGGTTGATTGACCACCAATCAAACTTATCTTGCCGCAAACCATGTAAATGAAATTTGTTTGCCCTAAAAGTAACTTAATTGAAGAGTGTTTTATTTTATACAAATTATATTTGATTCAAACAAGTGCTGCTAATGAAATTGCTCTGCATTAACTTGCTTTTTACAATACATCAAATTATTAATAAACTGTATTAGCCAAATATATTTTTATCATTATCGTATATTAAATGTCAGTGAAATTTTAAAGCAATTGGTAATTTATTGCAAGAAATTAAAATAAAACATTACCATAAACGTTATTGAACTAATAAATTACAACAAGTTAAATTTTAAGAAAGGAAACTTTAAAAAAAAAAAAAAACAATATAGGTTTAATGTTTTTAATTTAAATATTTAACTTCACCAGAAAAGTAAAATAAAAGTAGAATATTTTTTTAAAATCTCAATATTCATCGTATTTTTCAAACAACATCAGGTTTTACAGCCAAATAAAAAATTGTCATGTTGCGCACTGTCGAATTTGTATTTCTTTTTTATCTATTTTCGAAATATTAGCAAATAGAAAGCAGATGGCGCTGCATAATGGCAGTGAAAGCTTCCATTTGGAAAAAAAATCATAAAAGATGTAACAGTGTTCTATTTGCTGGATGGACATGGAGCTTTATTGGGTAATAAACACAGAGAAACAATATTGCGACACTCTAGTCTGCTCTAAAACATCACATCTTTTCCGTATTTCGGAGAATTGCCTTCTCAAAATGGAGGCTGATACTTCTGACCCTTTTGATAGCCTTTCAAACATACATATACTGTATGCAGAAATACATCGGCTATAACTAGTTCTGGAATTCGCATTCTACACTGTACGTTTTGTAAACTCGGATTTTAGAGAACATTCCTAACATCCCAATGGGAATGGTACAAATTTTACTAATTTAAATAAAATTTAAGATTTCGCGAAAACAGTAAGCTATAGAGTATAATCTGGAAATTATCTATACAGTCGAACCTGTCTATCTCGAACCTGTTTATCTCGAAACCCTATATATCTCGAAATTTCTGAAATTCCCTAATTTTACAATCTAAATTGAGATGCTACATTGAGAACTGCTATAGAGAGCATCTCGAGAGTTACTCTCACGTGGAATAATTGAAATTTTCCTATGACAACTTCCTAGGACATGGCATTTTTGAATAGAATGTCGAATGTGAGGAAAAATGAGAATTTTCAACGGTGGATATCCGGATAAGGATGCAATCGCCATTTTCGGAACCAAATGACCGTGGCGCTTCAGCTAAGAGCGCAATAAAAGGAGTTTGCATTGAAATGCACGGAATGCGTTTAAGGACCTGTTCAGGCATTCGCATTTCGCTCAAACTGAAGCATTGAGGTGGTAAAAGCCAGAGAGAAAGCTGCTTTTACGACAAAACTTACGGCTAAACTATTCAAATAGTTCTCTTTATTTTACGAACATGGGACAAATCCCAACCAGCTCCCACGAAAAGTTATAGCGGTTGGGATTGTGATTACGATGCCCGCGTGAATGCGCCAATTATAGCAATAAAACGCTGGACTTTTAATATCGAATTTTAGACAGGTAACGTACAGAGAGCCAATCACCGAAGCATATCGTTGTACGAGTAATTTGGGCAAAGCCAACAGGTTGGTAATATGTAATCCCAACAGGGATAACAGCAAATAGGGCATCATCTACAAAGTAATCCTAACTTGTATGACAGTAAATCGGGAATGGCCTGCTCTGCCATCTGATGGTATTGTTGTCAAGTGTCATCCTAACCAACAGGTTGGAAATTTAATAACCCTAAACTGTATAAACGCAAATGGGGAATTACCTACTATGCAATCTGTCCAAAACTATATATATACATGCTAGTGTCGTTAAGTAGACACAAAATAATCCTAACCTGCTAACCAACAGGTTGGAAATTGGATGGGTAAGTCCTAACCAGCATAAAAGCAAATGGAGAATTTCTGGAGCTGCCATCCTAACCAACATACTGTTAATTGGTAGGGTGATCCTAACTAATATAAGAGCAAATGAGGCATACTCTGCTACTGATTACAGAGTCATCCTAACCAACAGGTTGTGTACACTGAGCTCAATCACATGGTTGCTATATAGTAATCCTAACCAGTTAAACAGCCCATGTCGTAAAATAATCAGAAATTCATCCTAACCCAACAGGTATGACAATCTCCTAACCGGTATAAAAGCAAAATGGCGTTCAAATTCCGATAAAATGTCCTCATCTGGGCCCTATATTGAATCTAGATGAGGTTAGAATCTTTTGTGTCATCGAATGCAATTGGATTTTCGGTTTCTCCAGGTCGAATACTAATCCGCCATTTTGGATCAACCTTGAGATGCCAAATTTGGCTTTTTTGGCTGTTTTCGGCGCTACAATGCGCAACCACGAAGAACGGAAAAAATCGATAATCGAGAAAATCCAAGGCAGAAATCGCCATAAATGGAGGACAAAGGAATTCATAGTGACTACAGCGACCTCTTGTATTGACGAAGAAAAAAGAAACAGTTAAAAATTAGGAGAAGATAGAATGGCGTGGCTTATGAAGTTATGAAACACCAATGACTACATAAATAACAGAAAATGCAAAACAAAACAAAACCAAAACAAAAATTTACGAATATTTATATATATATATAAATATCTATTTTATAATATATTCGAAATATAATCAGCCACAAATGGTCTTGTTTTGTAAATATATTTTGGTTGAACACATGTTTAGCTAAAACTAGAAAGTTTTTGGGTAATGCGATTTTTTGGCCTAAACAACACCGTTCAATTTTCATTAGTTTCTATAAGCAAATAATCACCTTTAAAAAAGCGAAGGAAAATGTCCTAAAATAATTATTTCCGTTGTACTTTAATCCCCTGTTTTTTGTCTTAAAGAAACAAGAATTGTCTTACTTAAATTAATTTGAAACTATTGAATTGTTTTGGTAATTTTGGTTTAAAATAAGGAAAATTCATCTGACCGAGTCAAACCAATTTTTACCCAAAAAAACGAAAAATACTCCAAATAACCCTATAAGCATATATGCTACAGTCCATGACCCTTTCTATATAAAGTCTACCACACTTTTAACCCTTGCAGATTGCAAAACCCTGAACATTAAACATTTGTTTCTGCAGAACCGGTCACGCTTTTTATACTGAAAATCTCAATATTTACGTTTATATTCAATTTTTTATCAAAAATTGTATGGTGCATGAGTGGCGAGTTAGGGCAGCCCAAACGTTCATCACAATATTAAATGAGTATAAAAAATCTCACAGAACCTTTGAAAATCTCCCTGAGTAAACTCAGTTTGAATACAGCTGAATCTTCCACAAAGGTCCAGTCATGCAACCTGGACAGTGAATACAAGTTTGCTCTTTTTGGTAGACCCTTGAAAGGGTCACATTCTGACTCGAGTATTGTCCAGTAAAATGAAGAAGAAGCCCTATATATATACGTTCGCTTCAATAAAATATGAATGCGCAGAAGCCTACCGACATATTAGTAGAAGAGCCGCGCAGTCTAGGCATGCAGGCTTACATCTGAAGATGCTTAAAAAAGCTACAGAGAAGAAAAAAAAAGTGATGCAGCCTGAGAGGTGGTCAGGTGGGAGTAATAAGAAAACTACGACATTCACATTCATCCTGCTTTTTATTCTTCCTTTCATCCTCCGGTTCGCTGAATGCAAAAGCGAGAGTGGTAGTATAGGTAGGCTGGTTGTGGATTTAGCGGGTCCAATGGCTGAAAGGCAAGAGAGTAGTATAAGGTACCTAGCAAAATCGAGTTTGGGAACCTTATACTACCTTCAGCTGATATCGATTTCCACCTTCCTCCTCCTGTAAATGCTCTTGCTTCCTCCTCCTTTCAAGCTGCAAAAACGACGGATTTTCAGCGAAAACGTCTTTTAGGCTGCTGCTAGTCCCTTAGGTCAACACTTCCAAAATAATTTATATGCTAAATCAAAGCGAAAAGAGCGAAAATCCAGTTGGAAAGAAATCGTAGACATCAATTAAGACATGGGAAATCCGTATGTTTTTGTCCACGACACAACTGATGACGTTTTTCACGTGCAGAAGAATTTTATCAGGCTATTATAGAAATCCCCCTTAGTCTCACTCTCAGCTTAATTTATCTAATGAATTTATAAGCATTTGATAATACCTACTGTTTGCAGTTTGGTGTTAGATATCGGGGACGTTGTTTGAATTAGATATTTTGTTAGTTAAACCAAAAATTACTATACAATGCAAGATTGAATTATGTACATTAAGCTAAGTATCCACCAAAAGAAACATAATAAATATCAAAAATACACAAAAAACACTAAAACAATGTTTTCAGCATGTTTTTTCCAAACATGTGTTGCAAATTGGGTCAAAAAAGACACAAAAAAACACTAGTGTACGCACCTATGACACATTTTAAGAAACAAGGCGAAGCTTCATCAAAAACAGCCTGTAAAAGCGCCTTAACACGAAAGTTTGGAGAAACATTTTTTCCTTTGATCCGGACCGCCTCTCGAGCGATCGCAATACGACACATCAAGAAACATCGAAATGTGGGGAATAGACGGAGGTTTTCCACACATGTTCGCAAACACTTCTGGACACATCAATGTTTGTACTATGTGTATGTTTGTTGTGTATGTTTTGTTTCTCTAATGTTTCTTTTGGTGGATACGCACCTTTACGTTTAAATAAGAGTACTTGTAAAAAACATTCCTGAGGTTGTGATTGTATACTTGCCTTTTCAAGCATGAATTAACTGTTATATGATATAATTTATTATATTACTCATTTATATCATTATTATTTATATAAAAAATGGCTATAGATAATTTATTTTACAGTAAATATTATATACAAATATAAATGAAAGACCAGCTAGGATACAAAGCAGGCCTATCTACAACTGCTATAAGGCTATCATTTAATTGAAATACAGTAGAACCTGTCTAAATGAATAAATCCTGTAGAATCCTGTCTAAAAGCATAAAATGTTCCGATCCCGACTTGGGACCCGTGCATATTTTTCACTGGCTTCAAGCATATGCATTTAGACAGGTTCTATTGTATACATAGAATTTTCAAAAAAATGCATAAGTGGAAAAACGATACATTTAATTTTTTTGTGCAAAACCATTACAAATTTTAACATATTGTCTAATGTCAACTGAAATGGGATCCAATTTTGAGTTCGTATGTTTGAATTCACAAACCAATACTGGCTTTTATGGAGGGTTATATGATTCTTTATGCTCTGTGAGCGTTTGTGTTTGTACGTGGGATCTTTGTGAGCAGTGCAATAAAAAAAAGGGTCCCATTTGCCATCAGGCAACCTGGCATTCCTGACTGTTGCCATGGTTTTATATACTTTTCGCGTTATACGGTTGCCATGGTTTTATTTACGACTTTACGAGTTCTATGGTTGGCATGGTTTCGTTTTCACTTCCCATAGTTGCCATGGTTACGTTCTTGTCGACTCAAACTGTAGCTATAGCGTCATAGCGTTCAAAAATTGTGCTCGTTGCCATCAGTAAAATGAAGATAACATTTTTTAACTCTTTCTTTCTTATTAAGGAGGATATGGTTAAATATATCACCATTCCTATATCTGCTAGGTTCTTATTCCGCCAATTTGATGAAAAATTTCGGAAATTTATTATTATTATTATTAATGATAACCATTCAACCATCCATCCATACGCCCGTTCATCCGGTTAACTCAGGGGAAAAATAACCTGGATAATTTGGGTAAAACGAAGTAGGCCTTTTGAAAACATGATGGAATTTTTGGTAAGCGAAGCGTAGAGGATGGATTTACGACGTAATGTAGATGAAGAAGCTTGAGTGATGTTTACTGCAGTAAACAGCTTGAAAAGAAGGCTTATGAAAGCGAATAAAGATTAATAATTAAGCGTACACCTACTACAGCGCCATTATCTGGCCATTAAAGGGACCCAGGCAGGCAATAAAACCCCAGCCAAAACATAATAAAGGCAAAAACAAACTCAAACAAATTACAGTCCTTGCCAAAAGCCTTTTTTAATATTAACTTTTTTGGCAATTCAATGAAAAAAACAAAAAAAAACGAAAAAAAACTAAATATAACCGACGATGTAAAGAAATGTTGAGGATTCGGCCATATTATGGCCGAAGAACTTGTCAAGCCTTTAAAATTAAAGACGTGCAGAAAATTTTGCAAAAATACATCTGCATGGCTTTTATCAATTTTAACGGTATAAAATCTTATAAGGATTCGAGGCTACGAGTCTTTAAGAGCCATGATAAGATAATTAAGAAAGCACGGTATTTGATGAAAGCCTGGAAAATAGTTTACGCATGCGCCAAAATTACCACAAATTTGCATAGGACCATTTCAGTACTGCGTCCTTTTCAGGTTTTGAACATTTCTGGTTATTCCCAATGAAATTACAGTCGCTAATTAGGATAAAAATTAAGCAACAGCAAAACGTGGTTCATTCGCAAATACAGCGTACAAGCTTGATAAATGCGCCGAAGGATGCGAAAATCCATACAAAACAACGCCATTACTGTTCCCTCGTTGGTCATTCAATGACAACTACGACAATAAAACAATGAAATAATGAGCGTTCAGATTTGCTGGTCAAGCTACTTTTGATCGCTGTGCATCAATTTTGCAGCTAAAAGCATGAAATATTGACAACACTCTTTAAAATTTAGAAGAAAAAAAAATCAAGCATTTAAATATACGTAAATCAACATTTGCATATTATCGGTATAAAAAACATAGTGAGATACAAGGTAAAAAAAAACGCAAATAGGTACGCAGTTGTTGGCTGTCATGCAACCTAGTTTTGTAAATAGTTTAGGAGCAGGTGATAGGATAACTATAGCAACCATGGAACGAAAAAATTTAGTCATGACAACCATGGAACGAGAAAATGTAGTCATTGCAACCATGGAACGAGAGACTGTAGACATTTCAACCATGGAACGATAGAATGTATTCATGGCAACCATGGAACGAGAGAATGTATAGTCATGGCAACCAAGGAACGAGATAATGTAGTCATGGCAACCATGGAACGAAATACTGTAGTCATGGAAACCACGGAACGAGAGAATTCTTGAAATTCTGAATCCATATACTGTGCGTATTCAGCTTACCTGGATAGATTACTATAGACATACTGTTCTCATATACTGTGTACATCAAGTGAGGAATTGGACAAAAGGTGCCTTCGATGCAGGATTAGGTAAATGAATCGACAAACAAATTCACGATGACCGATAAACGTGCACATTTGCTTCGATATCGCCTTTAATCGCGTATTTGGGTGTTCGGATAATGAGGTGATGAAAACGACCATTTGTATTTCATGGCACAAGTTAAGCCTCTGCAAACTAAGCGATTCCCAAGCAGTATCAAACACGTAGCCTTTGTAATAGGTTAGACAGAATAATGTTAACACTTGCTACAGCTCCGCATATATTCAACACATTTCACGTAATCTGAGCACCTTTTGTTTTAAATACAGCTTCAATCCATCTTCGAATAGACAAGTACAAGTTTTGAATTGAATTCTATTGGTTAGGTTAGGTTAGAAAATCAATAAAATGTCGTGGTGGTAAAATTGTAGAAAAGATTCAAAAATTCTCACCCCCCTGTGAAATAATGCTACCCATGTAGAAGGTGTGCATGCATACCCATTGTTTGCTTGTTTGTTTAAATTGGTCAATTTCAACATGTATACATACTCGTTGTCAAATAAAATAAAATTATTGAAAATTCCTTCATTTTCACATGCTTGAACCTGTAAATAAACTTAACAAAATTACGAAACTGCGAATGTACCTTCTATTAAAACAATGTCCCTGCATTCGTACAGCATCAAAGTGGCTAATTAACGTCATTTATCAACACCATGTTTCGTGTTGAACATAGTGCAACGAGAAATTCAATTTAGAACGTTGTTAAAGATGTTAATTTTTGGGTCAATAAACACACATTTCTATTAAAAATGAAATTATGCGTGAAAATGGAGTAGATATGCCAAAGGCTAATGCGTGATATTTGCATTTGTAATTGAATAGAACAATTTCAGAGGATACTAACGGGATTTTCAAAAATGTTGAAACTACGAAAGAGGAAAACAATCGTCAACACGCTTCATATTTGTGTTTCAACATGTTGCTCAATCAGGTCTGTTCTCAATCATGAAAACTTAGCTTTAGCGTACTTAGCAATTGTAAAAATGTTTTTGAAATGGTTTTAGAAATATAAATAAAGATTAGAAAATAAAACATTAGTTTAAAAAAAATCAAAATTATACCAATAACTACGCAGTTTTAGTACAATTTCTAGTATTTTTCAAAAAATCTTAACAAAAAAACTATGTTGTAAACGATGATTTTGATACAATGTTTGACATTTGTAAGAAATATAAATAGAGAACAAGACAGTTTTTTTTTTGATAAAAACTATAGATTTTTATTGAATGTTATGGAAATTTGTACAGATTTCGTTTTACAAATCACTCCTATTATAAAAATATATGAAAACTGACACTTCTGCATCAGAAATCTGTTCAGAAATCACTAGACATTTTTAATAAAAACCTTCCTATAGCACGAACAATTTTATTTTTATGCTCGAAATAAAAGATCCTGACCTTGTAATCGTAACGCCTTTGGATCGATATAAAAGCAAAATATCAGCCTCAGTTCGAAGCAATAAACTCCTGTTCTGTCAATATTAATAATGTCTTCAGATTGTACAATTTGGTTTTATTATAAAATTGCTATATTATGTTTGTCACATAATTTGGGAGATTACGTCCTGAACAAACCTCAGACAAGGGTGCTGAACGCTTGCAAAATAAGGTATGTTGTTCACATTTCAAAAAATAAGATTTTTGGTGAAAAAGATTACATTGTTTGACTTCTTTAGTAAAACACTTTTCTCAAAACCAAAACCAAAATGTGCATTATTATTAACAAAACTTTCCATTTGTGTATATTTTTAAAAAATGCCATGAACCGTTGAGCAAGCAATTTCCATCGTAGCCAAAAACAAAAACGCATTATTCTTAAGAAAACTTGACATCCGCTTAACCCATTTTTTGACGTTTATCTTCGCTCAATTGAATTGAACTAACCAATAAGCACGTTACTCGTCAATCAACTGAAAACTGAGAGACCTCTGTAAGTGTATTTAGACAAAAAAAAGCAAACATTTATCACTAGCACCTACGTACAGGTTTTGTAGAGCATGAATACAAATCATGATTTCAGGTTTACATCAAACTGTAATGATTTATGGCTCGGGGCTTTCGGAATGTGACTTGTTTAATAATTAGCTATAGGAAATCTGCAGCCGTTAGCTAAAGGTAGGATTGCTGATATCAAGGATGGTCAATGACACAAAATTGAAAAAAACTGGAAATGGGAAGACAGAGCAAACCAGAAATGATATTAATACTAAATAGGTAAGAATGTTTGTCTTTTAGGTGCAAGCACGTTACAGCTGCACGTAGATATGCCTTAGAAACTGCAGAAGATCTGGCTGATAAGTTTAACCTTGTTAAACACTTAACATTCTTCCAACTTCCCTGGTTTGTGGCTTGCAGTTTCTTCGTCATGCAGTTTTACTTGTGATTTTTGGTAGGTGCAGCTTCAGTTTGTTCATCTTTGAACTCCAATCGAAGTTAATGTACTGATTATCAAACTAAGCAACATTATCGTTTTCAGTTCTTAGCTAAGAGAAAACACAAAAAGCTGCAGCTGTCAGCATGGATGTGTGGGTTTTAAAAGCACATGATAAAGCTAAACATGAGCTACACTCGAAAGCAAGTTTGGTTAAGCTAGTCGGCAGTATCTAAGGGGTTTAATTAAATTTATCGAAATTTAAGTAAAAATCCTTTATTAAAAACTGATGTTGTACAATGTGAATGTTAGTATCTTGTTCAGGGCATCGTAAGCACAAAACATGCTGAAAATAACTTAACGGGGACAATATTATAAATTCCTCTTATCAATACACAAAAAATGTAAAACTGCCATCAATTAATAAAAACCAAAACAGCTAATTTCGTGTGGCAATCACCAAAAAAACTTACTTTTGAAATCTTGCCAATTTTAGGAGCTAAATGTAATTTCCACTTTAAGGATAGACGTTTAGTGGATAAATCCAGTACAGTAGACACTACATGTACAACCTTGAAAAGCTGTGAAAGTGAGAAAGCCTCGAGCATAAAATCTGGCAAAACTTCGAGGGACCTTTGACCCTTAAAAGGGCATGGGCGAAACCTTCCAAAAAAAATGAACACCAAAAACGAAAGTGGAATTAACGAGGCGAAACAACGAAGCGTTCATACTCGAAAATAAGGTCACGAACGGTATACAGGCATTCAAAAGCTCGGTTATAATACAACATTCGTTCATAATTAAATTAATTAGAGAAATGAAGGTTTAGTTTTAACCATTGTTTTACTTACCATTTCAGATGGAATGCAAGGCCCAAGAAGACCGAAAACCCTTTCTTCCCAAAACGGCAAGTTCACCGTGTCTTTATCCGTCGGCGATTATTACACTAACCACGAGTATAACGCGTCATTTCAGATGAAGATGAAAGGGAAAAAAACAACAACAACACGAACAACGATAGTTATTCAGATTCAATATAAAAAAACTAATCACCGAAGCTCCCTCCCGAGGGCTCGTAAAAATTGGAACATGAAGACGAGGCTAGAGGGCGCCACTTAACGACATGCTAGCCTCGCCCTCAAAAGCCATTTTACGCCATCTTGAGAAGGGAAACAGGCTCTCCGAAATTCCACAATTTGAAATGAACGAATGAGTGTCGCCAATCTTCAATAGAGATAAATTCATCCATAAAATAGGATAGCGTGAAATTCAACACATTAATTTTTTGTTTAAAATAATTAAATTAAAGTCAATCATATCAGTTGATAATGTCAAAATTATAAGTCCTGAACATCATATAGCGAATCAAATTGTATATACCCTTGCAACCAAATCCTATTGACGCCATCTTGAATATGGAAACGTTTTCGATACTTCACCATTTGAAATGACCGCCGATCGTCGCCATGTTTAATTGGGAGAACATTTTTTACGGAGGACACTTTGATAACAGACAAACAAAATTTCAATAAAAATTTGATCGATTTCTTGTTGATAAAATTTAGGAGAATTTTGTCACCATCTTGAATAGATAAAATTGATATTCAAAATTCCATACTTGGAAATGAGCCTAGAAAGTCGCAATCTTCATCAGGGAAACATTTTTGTACTAAATACAGAATGGTGTGAACTTGGAAAAAGTAAGTTTAGATCTAAACAATGCATGAATACAATAATTTGGTTGCATAAATTACACACAGTACAGCTATATTCCTTAAACAAATTGACGCTGTTGGAAATAAACAATGATGGACGCCATCTTGAATAGGGTTAAATTCTTCTATTACATGAGAATTTAATTTAGGATTTAAATAACCCTTGATAATTCGAGTTTTAGAAATTAAAGACAAAAAAACATTCTAAATTGACGCCGTCTTAATCTTTGAATTTAGATGAATAAATTTCGAATATTAAAAAATACCACATATGGCAGATAAAATGCTTACAAAATCAAGTTTAAAAAATAAGAAAGCTGTATAGCGCTATATTGAACTGAGGAAAAGTCCTTCCACTATATATATGTAGTTTGAAATTTAAAAATTAGACAAAATGACGTTTTATATAAATACATAAGTATAGGTTTATTTTTTCTAAATATCTTCTAATGATCAAATACATTTACATAACAGATTATTAAAAGCAAATTAGTAAGTACCGAATTGACGCCATCTTAAATAAGATACAAGTTTGATATACTGGCAAAAATTATAATCTAAAATTTTTAAGATTGATTTTATATTAGACCAAAAAAAACCTGTTTAAACACGTCTCCCACATAGAGCAGGGATTTAAATTTTTATCGATAAAAATATCAAAGAAATATAGCCAAGAATCCGCATTAACAAAATATTCACAGGAGTGATGAAGAAGGTTACTATGGCAACAGATTGGGGTTATTCGAAAAAAGCATTAAATTGGTAAAGTATACCATATTTATAAAACCATTTGAATAACAGGAACTTTTTGAACGAACCCTACTGATGAAAGAACTTGACGCCCTCTAGCGACAAAAACTTCCCATATTAGTCACAGCGCCACCTTGATTCAGTATAAATAGTTTCCCAGTTTAGAGTGTCGAAATTTGACATAACAAAGCATGACACATGACGCTTTTATTCTGCTTTGGAAGTTCCAATCGTAGCGCCACCAAGCTGATTACAACAGTAGGCACCAAATACCGAATCGGGATCATCCACATAAAACGTCCGATATTTTTGGAGGAATTTAGTCCCCCTTTCCCCTAAAAGTGTAGTGAGGTCGTCTGACACATAATTATAAAAAACATCCTGGTTAGCCACAGGAGGTAAATTTTAGAATTTTAGGGCTATCGCAGGCCACATGTGGCGAATATGTATACGGAGCCTCGTGAAGATTCGGCGTTGTGTTGTAAACATAAAATTGTCTCGCAGTAATTAAATATCGTAAACACGAAGTTTTTTTCTTCATTGTTTATCGTAAAGACGAAATTTAATCGCCATTATACATGTAGGCCTATGTTATATTAAATATTTTAGCAGGCTTTGAATAGGCAGCAGCGCCTAGCCCAACCTTCATGACGCATTAACCCCTTCCTTTCTCTGTCAAGTGGGGGGGGGGTTACTGAGAACCTTTCTTTAATATATCTCCCCCTCCAAAAATAGCCCCATCCTTGTAGGCACCCTGCAATAGTAGAAACCCGTGAAAAAGACACTATTGCATGCTCCTGAACCTTCACGAGGCTCCGTACAATTTCAATCTCCTTGCAGTTAGGAAATCCCATCAATTCTCATCAGCGGACGTAATTTATGGATGGCCCCTTCATATCCGCAGCAACGCCACCTGTTTTGGGTGCGTTTTCTCCTATGTCGTGTCGCAACTGATAATAACAAAAATGCGACATTGCATGCTTTTTTTATCACCGACGAAATCCTGCTTTTAGAATTACGATGCTACCGCCACCTACTTCCGTTTCAAAAATTGTCCATGCCTCGACCTCTTGGGAACAAAGAGGAGAAGAAGTAGAGGTATTATTAAACAGGACCCGAAGGGCACTAGACGCCAAAGTGGAAACAAGGTTTGACATCACTACAACTCCAGTTCCAATATTCCGGCCTAGTATCCGTACATCGTTGCCATCGAGATTTCTTCTAAAAAAAACTACGACCGCTGCCATCATATATACTTGTGTGTGTGTCGACCACGTGACGTGTTTTCCGTAGAGGCGCGCAACACTTCCCGTTCTCCACCCGCCATCTTTGTGTTCTCTTCCCGGCATGCTCTCGCGCGTGTGCAGCGGGCGCCCCCTGTCGGGCGTTTAGCGGACGATTTTTAGGACGTCAGTAGCAGTGTCACGACGTCAAAATGGCGGCGAATTCGCCAACTTTTTGAAATGCTGGTCCAGATCTGGATTCGGATCGCTGTGCGTGTGATCACTCGCTCCTAGATGCGTGTGCTGCGATGGCCGAGGCCAAAAGGATCGAACTGACGACGGTGGGCTCGCTGAAAAAAGAGCGTAGGGCCAAAGAGGAGTGTCGTCCGACGCAGCGTTTTCAGCTGACACTCGGCGAGTCCAACGAGAAGACATGTCCGGAATACAGCTATCCGCACTTGCTGAAATCCGTCGGGGTGAGTCTCTCTCTCTCTCGAGTCGTTTTTTCCACCGTTGTGGGAAGAAAGGCCTCGTTTTTAGCACTTATTTAGCCTAAGCCTTGGGGAAGGAGGGAGGG
The DNA here is from genome assembly GCA_034696685.1 of Julus scandinavius. Taxonomy (NCBI): domain Eukaryota; kingdom Metazoa; phylum Arthropoda; class Diplopoda; order Julida; family Julidae; genus Julus; species Julus scandinavius. Next base: position 3,707 of record JAQGAE010000872.1, on the reverse strand, counting down.
CATCCGACTAGCCGAACAGCCGGACCCTCATTTTACTTAGGCCTAGCGAATAACAAAACCCCTGAGAGAATGAGGAGGACGAGGAGGCAATAACCAAAAAAAAAAAAAAAATAGCAGCGTTCTTCGAAACCGAAGGGGGAATTGTAGGGAATGACAATTAAGGCCTGGTGAATATTCGTCGTGTGGTTATAGGAGAAGGGCGACATATTGGATCGGGTACAATGGCGGGTGGTGAATGGGGAGAGGGGAGAAGGTCATGGAAAAGGGGTGAACCGTCTTTTAAAGTGAAGAGATGTTTTGTTTTACCTGGTGATAAAACATTTCTATGTAAAGGGCCTGGTAAAATCGACATCTGGGGTTTCTCTTACCCAATTCAAGATGGCTGACTGGGAAGGTTTTCGAACGCGGAGAAATTCGAATGTCTCGCGTGCGTTCTAATAAAAAAACACCCAAAAGAATACGTTTTTTAGGCCTAATGTTTTTTTTGTTGTTGTTGTATCGGCTTTTATGTTTATGAAAAAAAGACAAAAAAAACTGGATGTAAAAGCTGTTGTTGCGGACTGGTGAAAGTAGGCCTACTTCGTTAAGCGTGACGTAAACATCGCAAAATAGTCATTATAAACGTTATTGTTATTGATATTATTATAGTGGTTTGTGGGGGAGGGTGTGGGGAGGTAAGATAGGGTGGGGAATTCCCCTTCCTATTTATGTATTTTAAAATTGGAAGTTCTCGTTTCGAAGAAATTCCAGCTGGATTTCTTACAAACTGGAAGATGGAGTTAATCGAGGATTAAGGATAATCTCGTTGCGTCATAGTAGTCCACTTGCATGTGGGAGGGAAGGGAGTTGGGAGGATTTATATGATGAGTGGCCCTTTAAGTATTCTGGCGGGGGACGTCCATAAAGTTTCAGACATTATTATGTTTGTATCACATTGTGAAATTTACAAAACATAGTTGCACAATATACATATGCCATTTTATATCCCACATATGGCGTTTTACGTCTATGAAAGAAAAAAATTTATACAGTCGCATATTGAAATAAAGCAATTAGACACGTGTGGCGCGTTATATGGGCATATACGCGAATGTATTGCCAAGGTACTGGATTTAGTATGTCACTCCCCCCCCCCTCTCCTCCTTCATTCCTTAATGTAGAACTATTGGTCAAATACATGTATATTAACATACACCTGGATCTTAATGCTATACATGGTGTTACCCATATCATATATAATTTTCCACAAGGGTAGACAATGGATGAAATATATAATAATTTCCGATAAGCAGACTTTTGATTGTACTTTGCGAACCGTTACAAGACCTGCCTTGGGCAGGGGACGTTCATATTGTCTCGGATGTCTGTTTGATTGAATCTGGGCTACGAACTTGGCGTCATTTCAACCCTTTTTCGGCGGCGTCCTTCGAGTGTGACGACCCTCGGTTATCTGGGGAAAAAAACTAGGACGGAATGGTTGGCGAGTAGGATAAACGAAAAGGAAGTGGGTGCGGGGCCACATAAAACGCTAAATTAGCCGAGGCCGATGACGACACTAATATCGACTACTCCATCCTCTCAAACCAGAATTATTGGTTGACCCCCGTCCAGTCGTTATTTGTTGATTTCTGACATGAATTAAAGATTGACCCTCGTCCCGTGCCAGGTTTTTTTTATATTTTATCCGTATACTCTTTTTCGGTATCATCTCGTTCGATATCTAACCTTAAATTTACTGGTTTATTTGGGTTGTGTAGTTACAAATCGATAAGACGGTATAGAGGGCGCTGCATACCACCCATATGAGGCCTGGGGGAGGGGGGAGAAAAGGCTAGGGAGACCAACGGGGTTTTGGAGGCCTAGAAGCACGAGATAAAAAATAAAATAAAAAACATTTTAGGAAACAGTATTTTTTTTTGTCTTTTTCATCCTCCCGTTTTGTTTATTCGCATTTTGTAAGGCTTAATGCGTATCGTTCAAAATGGCTTCCCGAAACAATACAGGACGAGTTCAAGGGGCGACAATAGGGGCGTTTGGGGGGAGGAGACGGACATTGGCCACCAAAGGGAGAGGGAGGGTGGGGGACTGCATAAATTAAAGTAGGGCACCCCGTTAAGGTCTAGATGGGAGGGGAGGGTGGGGGGAGAGATTAACGTTAACACAGACGGGGGTACCATCAGGGGAACTACAAAAGCAACAGCCAACGGAAAGATAGAAAGGAGAAGTAGGAGAGAAAGAGAAAAAAACATCATGGATGATGATGATGAATAGAAAATGTGAGAACGACGACTAGAACCTCCAAGCCGAAAGAGAAAGGAAGAGGAAAAAGAAATAGCCTACGAATATCGCTAACCTGGAAAAACCGAAAAACGCGACGCCATCTTGGAATTCTAATATTTTTATAATGGAACTAAAGGAGGGAGGGGATGGGACGGTAACAGCGACTAGTGTTGGTGGGAGGTCAAGGGGAGGCACGTGTGGTCAAATTAGGCCTTCCACGTCTGTATTTATTAAAGCTTAAATTGTTCTGGGAAAATTAACCTTGAAAACCACCTTAAGTGACATACGCCGTATTGACATTCGAATTTTATAATGGAACTAAGGTGCCGTTTTGGGGTGCACATACTTATGCGTTCCAGCCGTTCCTGGTGTTGTCGTAAATCAGCAAATTTTTTATAAAAGTTGTCGCGAAATTAATTTTAACCGATTAAAACTAGGTATTTGCATAAAATCGGTTGAAATGTGCATGTGTGACATGACTCCATTTATTATACATATTTCTGGAAAAAGGAAAAGTAAAAGAAATGCCTTGTAAAAGAAAAGCATAAATATCGCTAACCTTGAAAACACCTAGTGACGTCATCTTGGCATTCTAATTTTTTAATGGAACGAAAGGAGGCAGGAAACAGGGAACAGCCATTGTGCCGAAGGGGGGAAAGAGTGCGTTCCAATTAAAACTATTTACTAATTAAAATAAGTGTATTGCTTTTATATTTTGAACGTTCAGTTTTTTAAAGACGCGAGCATACTGAAGTCTGGATTTTTTATATCTGAAAGATAAGCCAATATACATTTGGCAAATAATGTATTATTAAGAAAACTACTGTATTGATCGATGGAAGTGTTTTAAACGCAAGTTTATCAATCGTTCTGAGTTAAAAAAAAATATATATTCCTCAGCCATTTTGCCTATTAATAAGCATCTCCACCATTATTACAGGGCGACTGAAAATTTGTTAACAATGAACTTAAAACACCAACATCCTGTAGCATACATATACTTCTTTTTTATCAGGAAGATAAATAACGATGACATTGGATTCGGTTTTTATATCTATATTTTTTTGTTAAGTACTACAGGTTTTGTGATCCGCTGCAAGTCAATAATTCGTAAAAAAAATCCGTTTTCGTCCAATTTTATTATTTGTATTCGTGCAATCCTAAAAATCAACTACAGGGCGATTCAAAAATCATCTGCATGTTTCCTGTGTTAAACTTTATGTGCACTTAAGAGGGATTGAAACCCTATCTCTTTCAATTGGGGAAATTTGCAACGACACTCACAGCCAAACAAAAACAAATTAACTAAAAATAAAAATTGTTTAAAATAGCTTGATAAATCAGCAGGGGCATTCGCTTGTCGTTTTTCACTTTAAAATAGTAGATTTTTTTAATTTAAATTATTATTTGAATTTTTGCACTCACAA
>JAQGAE010000871.1:0-28661 GCA_034696685.1 Julus scandinavius | reverse complement strand
TGTGGTCCATATCACTGAAATCTGCTATATTTTTCTCCCAATTCCACGACTCTTTAAAGGGGGAGGGGGGGGGGGGGAGTTAAAAATCTGCCAAAATCGCGTGACGTCATTTATGGACGGTCCCTATGATAAAAACCAAGACCAGCAAATACCCCCTGAGTCTTGCATTTCCAATATGCCAGCGTTCGTTTAATCCAAAAAAGGCTTAGATCTTTAGGAAAATACATGTAAATAAACCCCGCAAACAGATTTATTGTTATTACTATTATAATTAAATATTTTGGTAATCTAATGTTTCATTTAAACATTTTGACACCCTGTAATTCCTAGTCTAGCGTTACTTAGCTTTCCTACCGCCATCTGTGGATGAAATTTTAAGTAAAAATCAGATGTTTGTAGGTCAAGATATAGGGAAAAGCAAGGTTAAAAGGGAAATGAGATTTCTAGTTGTTTGCTTCGAATTTTGGTGTGTTATTTAGTTAATCCATTTTCGCGCTTTTGATTATGAGCATTGAAGAAATATTTGAAAATATGAACTACGGTTCAGTGAACGAATCAGATAACGACGTTCAGGTAATAAGTGATAATAAATGGACTTGGAATGTATTATTGAACCCATTAATTTTTTGATAGAGACGGTCAAAGGGTTACTTGCAAAATAGTGGCTTTAAAATATGCGAGTCCATCAGATAATTCTGTGCAAAGAAAATTACCTGCTACATTGTACACTGTATATCCCTTCTGGGTTGAGGGTTGAGTCAATTTTAATTAAACTGCATTTTTACGTTTATATTTTCAGGACTGGATTGTTGGACATCAGCATGTATTCGGCCCATACAAATCTGGTGATTTATCAGAAGCTGTTTGTGTGGCTAATGCTGCTCAACAGCAATGGCAGAGTATTTCTGCTTTAAAACGTTCGCAGCTTCTCAATGGGTAATAATATAACCAAGTTTTCATTTGAAATCGACTAGGGAAATTTGATCCGCTGCAACGTACGTGGTTTACGAAAGCAATCTCGAGCATCCTTATCGGTCAGCAACACAAATTATGCAGAATGCAACCAATTTGCGTGTTGAAAAATGACATTTGTGTCAGACATCGTACGCAAACACTTACCGCAGTTGCTCAAATCTCGGTCTCAAGTCCCAGATGCATACCACAGCTACACTGAAAAATTGCCAAGACGAGCTCAAGACAGCCGAATGTGAGACTGTGCAGCTGTGGTTGGGTGTCATCTCAAGATTTAGCATAAGCTTGAAATGTAGCTTAGAAGAGATAATGCTTGAGCTTCAGTTTTTTGACCAACCGTACTGGTACGAGTCTTATTTTCCTTCAACCTTTCACAGGTGATTAGAAGAGGATAGAAAGTTTTCTATCACCAATATCATTTTGTCCCTTTATAATTATTGAATAAATGTGTGTTTAAATTCATGCTCTTTAATTTAAAACACAGCTAGTGTGTTTGCCAATTCTAACCAGTTGCAATGAAAGTCAATTTCTCCTCCTTTGTGAAAGGGTGGAGAAATATAACCGAAAGTTATTTTCCTTTCTCCTTTGAACTCAAAAAGTTGTAGAATTTACGCATCCATTTGATTGTAAATGTCAATGTATCTTATGAAATTAACAGGCAGAAAAAAAACCGTTGTTTTGTTGGGGTCAACTTCAACTCTTTGCTTGCTTAAAGGTCATTTGTGTTGTATTTAACATATTTGAAGTTCACACACCTGTGACTATTTTTTTGTTTTTTTCCTCCTATGTAGTCTGGCTGGCTCCTTGGTAAAGAAGCGCAATCTCGTTGCCAAACTAGAAAGTGCGAGCACTGGGCGACTTTTTCTAAACGTGCTAAATGGTTGCATCCCTCAAGCCGTTCGTTATTTTGAATATTTTGCCAGTTGGTGTGACATTCTTGTTAAGGAAAAACGGCATATGAAATCGCTCGGTGGGTTATTGTGCCTTGCTTGCCATGCTTATTAAGATCCATGCGTGTGCATATTAATACCGGCGTGCTCCCTGTTTGTTTTAGGGGTCGTGATCATAAATATTCCTTCAAATTCATCCTTATCAACTGCCGTAAAGAGGATTGCCCCGGCAATTGCCGCAGGAAATGGCGTTGTTTTGCACTTGGATGGCACCTTGATAAGCCGCTCTCCTAATTTGGGACTGTTTTTGTTCGCAGAATTATTTGCAAAATTAAGGTAGGTCTAGACTTTGGAAAGGAAAACATCTGCATTTTTTTTCTGAGAAATATGTTTAGTGTGAAATTCATATTACAATATGTGTAGAATATTTTAAATTAGTTTTAATTTTGGAAAATTGGCCAAATCATTCAGTCAACACGATAAAACTTTAGATTATATTACACGATATAAGGCCAATTTATGGAATAAATGACAGAAGCATTGTCAAACTATTTCATCAGAATGAAATGCATAATATTTTCATCAGAACAAAGAATCTGTCGATTAAAAATATACAAATCGGTGTATTTTTCTGTAATTTCTGCATTGCATTTTTTCAGTTTCCCAGTCGGATTGTTTGGTCTAACTTGTGGTACCGAGCCATTTGCGAAATTGCTCAAACTCTGTAAGGATGTTGGTGGCGTTTCGTTCAGTGGCAAGTTCCAGGTACATAAACTGCATCCTTTTCAAATTAGGACCTTAATTGGAAATGCTTTTAAATATTCCGTTAATCTAAAGTTAAACTTTTTTTAATGCATTTAGGATGGACATGAACTAAGTCAATTAGAAAGTCATGGCACAACTTTAAATTTTTTTCTTGAGTATAGATACGCGTTTATAATTTTTGAAACAGCAGACGTTGACAGCTCGGCAGAAGCTGTAATCCAGGCGATAAAACTGTCTTACGAACAGGTTTACACAAAACTTATTTTTTCAACTATTTTGTTCTCGGGTGCTGATGTGGTAGAGTTCAACAGCCTAACGATTGATTCTGTTATTTAGGATTTGAAAATAATCCTTTTGGTTCAAGAAAGTATCCAAAATAGAATTATCAAACTGCTAAAAACGCATTTCAACCGTCTAAAAATTGGTCCGTCTTTGGATACGTCAGCTGATGTGGGAACATTAGCCAGTCGCATGATGCAAGAAGTTGGGGAGCATTTAAAGAATATAAACGCTGATGATGTAACGCAGGTGATTTTTTTATCTTTTATTCATACGAGGAACATGTTGTACATCGAATGTGTTTTGAAATGCTGTTTTTGTATTGTAGTTTAAGTTGCCACGCCTGCATTTTCTTCCTTTCCGTACTGCCAAAGAAGCTACTACATTAGTAAATGATGGCATTCGAGACATTAAGGCCAGCATTTGGACGGAAAATGTGACTCTAGCCATGGAGCTGATAAAAAATGTTGATGCAAGCACGGTATGGATCAACTGTTTTGGAGAGTGTGATCCCGCGGTGGAAGAAGGAAATAGAAAATATAGCGGCCAGGGAATTGATGGTGGAGAACAAGTAATTGAATGAAATTGTATATAGTTACATTTAGAACTGCAATTGCTACAGTGCAAGTCTCTAAAGTTAGTTTTTTTTAAATTTTGTAATGTCTAGTGCTTATATCAGTACCTTAAACCATCCTGGTACAATGCTGAAAAAGAAACTGTAGCGGAACTGTTGCTACATGACGATGGGCGCAACTCTGAAATCATGTAAGCATAAAGAATTGAAATTATGCTACGGAGTAAAGGTACATTTACTCCTGCTTAAAACTTAAGTGAAGTCTTGTGCCGTGCACCGTGCTTTAAAATTTATGATGTTGCACGTCGGGATTTTGAAGAGGCAAATGTAGAATGCAAAAAAATGCATTTTTTGTTGTTGTTATTTTTGGTTTCCCGGGTTTATTTTGTGTTGGTTGCAAATTAAAACCTGTTTTAAGCTGAGAATAACATTAGCGGAGGCCTGTGCAAGCAAACATTATAAATTATTCTAGTAACACAATGTATTAATTGTCATTTCAGTGAATCTGTGAAAAAAGCGGTTGAATCTGCTCAGAAATCTCTTCCAGGGTGAGTAGAGTGTTGAATTTTAGCATCATAAACAGATCCAGATATTAAAATGCTGTGTTACGTAAAAATACCTAAAAAATCTTGAAAATTAATATTTTTAGGTGGAAAGCGTTAGGGTCTTCAAAACGGTCGAAGACGCTTTTTGATTGTATTGATACGCTCGACAAACAGTTATTCAACAATGAAACGCAAAAGAATGAGATGATAGAGCAGCTTTACTCGTGTGCTTCTGTCGGCGATAAATGCTGCGGCAAAGTGCAGGTAGCGATATTATTACAATTACGTATTATTATAAATCGATTTTCAGTTATCGTCCAAAATACTTGAAAGGTAAAAATACTAGTGAAATGGGTTTGTGTGGATTTTATAACCGTTAAATTTAAGCTTTTATCAGGCAATAATTTTCATAACACATATTCGTGCAATATATATTTGAGGACATTAGTAATACTAATAATTTGTTAGGACTTCTGTAATTTTGTGACTTCAAATGAGGTATTATTTCTTTTAGGAAATTGACTTTAAAGGTCAGGTCCTGAAAATCTTGGATCCAGTTGGTGTCATTGCAATTGTGTTATCGAGCGACTCGCCACTGCAGGCCTTTTCCAATCTGGTTTTTTCTGCTATTTCCATGGGTAATGCAGTCATCGTGTTTTATGAAGGTGAATTTTCAACAATAGTTTCATCTGTCGTTAAGGTGAGTTGAACGTATTATTGTTATGTTACCAAATTCCATCCTTCAATTGCAAAACTGATTTGTTTTACGTAATCCAGGGGCTTAATGCTGGTGGCCTTCCAAATGGCATTATCAATCTTATGTCTGCAAGCACCGTTCTTATCGATTTGGCTCTGCTTTCGGTCGTTTATAAGCATAACGTACAAGCCGTTTGGAAAGTGGGCTCAATACCTCGTAACCTTTCAACGGAAAAAGAACATTTGCCGTATATCTGGGACATTTGCGGGAAAGACATTAATTGGAGTGAAGCGGCAATGCACCGCGATGTTTTTTACTATCACGCTAGTCATACTAAATCCGTTTGGTTACCTCAAGGAGTCACATTTGCTAATTAATGTTACTTTATGCCAAAAATATAATTATTTAGTCATTTCCTAATTGAGAAAAGTAGAGTTATGGGTCCAGAATCTACATTATGCTTATAGTTTTATTTTTAATTGAAAGTTATGTGTATTATTATTTTATGATATTTTAGAATTGATATCTATGTAAGAATATTAAAATCTCTGTCGTGGAGTTTATACTACATACGTAGAATCAAAGTATCTTTTCACGAATTGAAAAGCCGTGAGTGGGCTTGGATCCTTCGGTTCGGTCAGTCGCTCAACTATGGCATCGTGAGTGGGGTGAACGAAAAATGCGATACTTCTTCGGCGTTGATAGTTGGTCGCACGGTTTAACAGAACCCTATGTTTCTTGGAAAAAATAGAAAGTTGTAATTTTGGTAAATACGATACTCAACAATGGTATCTTACCATCGTTTTTTCCAATTTATTCCTATTATAGTTTTATTACGACTTTAACTCAAAGATTTAAAAAAAAAGATTGTTAAATTATACTCACTGCTGCAGTAAGGGTTCCGTGTGTCATGTGATCTAAAATGTTGCCGACATTGACTAAAACTGTTCCTGGGATAAACGGTACTTGGATGAATTCTCCATTTCGTGTTTTCACCTATGGAGTGCAAAATGATATACACTTTTGAAATTATAGTCAAATATTTTTAACATGAGGGTTAGTTCGGTTAGTTTTAAAAATACATGTACCTCTAGTCCTCCAGTTGGATCCTGAAACAGTAAGGTGATTGTGCCGTAGTCGGAGTGCTCACCGCATCGGACAATATCAGGGGAAAATCCCTCTAAAATATAATTAAATTATGATCTCTAAGCCTTCAATCGTGGCTTAACATTGCAATATATCGATTTACCCGAATCTTTCGTTGCTACGGGAGGATAGTTGATGAGTCGTAATGTGGTAAAATTCTTGAATGTATCCATTGGAAGTTGAATTTTACTAAAATATTCAGCATCCTAAATTAAAAATCAAAATTCGGTTCTTATTATAATTTTCAGGAGATAATAATTTATTGGGTTATATCATAACATTACATTTAAAGCTTACTTTAATGTTCAAGGCAACCGCAAGAACGCGTAAAACTCCTAAAGCCAATGTGCTACAGTTTTGAAAAAGTTTTTTGATATCGCCGGTGAAACCCGGTATCTCATTTTCTGGTAAAAGTCCATCGGTGGAAATGATATTGAAACATTCTCTGAATTCTCCTCTACTTTGGGTGTTTAACCTAAATAAATGGGTTAATTGTAATATTTGGTCATTGAAATTATTGAAAATGTGCATATGTTACATTTCTCCATTTATGGGAACATAGCCGTGTTTTTCTTCTTTTTCTAAATTGACTTGATATTTTTTCTTGACATCAATTGAGAGGTTGAAAAATTCGTCAGAAATACCGAATGCATTATTGATCTGGAACATAATTTTGAGATTAATTTGTATTGAAAATCTTAAGGAAGTTAAGTTTTTTTGCTATAATCTTGTCTAACGTCTCATACCTCTGATTCTGAAATACCGTGGTTCTTGATGTACAAAAATCCTGTCTGTGTGAATCCATTCCAGATCTCTGTAGCCAAATGATGAAAATCAGTTTGTGTAATCGAAATTTCTTTATCGATAGAATATTTATCGAAATCTATAATTGGAATCATGTTTAACAGTCATTAACTTCTAAACAGAAACAGCAGCTAGCACTCGATCTATATCCTAGAATAAAATTTAGTTGTTTTTTCCCAAAGTTTATTTGATCCTGTTGTACTTTAGTTTGATGACCATGTGACCCATAATCAAGAGCTTCAAAGGTCATGAACTCATTGATGTTCTGACGATCAGCACTGCATTGCTCCAATGCACTACACTGAGTCATAAAAACGTAGAACCCCAATAAAACAAAATCCACAACTTCGTGGAAAATTTGGCACTTACATAGAACAATACTGTAGGAACAAAAAACTTGTTCTGGACATGCGACAAATCTCGGGTTTTTTCATTTTTCAACAAGACAGTAATCGAGAAACAGTTGACCTGGCGGCCACAGTCCGTCGAACCCAACCACTGGCCACCGAACAGTCCGGACTCGAATTCAGTGGACTACAAAATGTGGGGAGTTCTCCAGGAAAAGGTTTACAAATCGAAGATTAATAATATCGAAGACTCGAAACTACGAATTAAGAAAACTTGGATTGAGCTCGACCAGCGTATAATCGATTCGTCAATCAAATAATGTCGCGTTAGACTTCGGCTTGTGTAAAGGCCACCGGAGAACATTTTAAACACATTTTATAATTCATTTTTGTTCCTACACTAGTGTTCTATGTAAGTGCCAAATTTCGTTTAAATCGAAGCATTTTTCACGAAGTTGTGATTTTTTTTATTTTTTTATTTTACTTTTTTATGCCTCAGTGTATATGGCGTTCTATACATGTGATTATCATATGTTATATAAGAAAGCAAAATATGACGTAAGACGATTAAAAAAACTACCAATTCCTAAAACCAGTTGATAGACTATAAGTACATAACTGAATGGATTTTAAATTCTATTCAAATCTATCCACATCTGCTTAATCAGTGTTTATAATTCTATCCAAATCGGATTATAATCCATTCCGTGACTCGGAATAGATTATAATCCGATTATTATTTCATTTATGTGGGCGTAAAGATTTCGTTTAATTCAGTGATACTGTTAAATTAAGGTCTTAAATTATCACTTTTGCCATTAATTAATACTTAATTGATTATTATTTTTAATGGAACGATTTTTAAATGCGTCCATGTTTAGAACAGAAAACTAGACCCGTCCCTACATGAATTGCGTGGAAAATTTCTATTTTTTCCCGGAAGCTGTGGTATTGTTGATTCATGTTTGGACCATCCTAAAAAAAGAAAAATTCCACTCAATTCTTGGAAATCGTATTATTCAATCTACTTAGTGCCGACATGTTTGAATTCGTCAGAGTTCGTTATCCATTTTCATCCATTTGAACCGAAGGTTGAATTCTTGCATTGTACCCTGCGTTGGAGGCTAGCAAATGTGACGTTAGCGCCCTCTGGTCTCTCACGTAGTCACGGAGCTTCCACTTTTGTTCTACTCGGTAGGTGTACATTATCGAAGATTGCACGCGAGTTCTATTTTAGGACCCTGTTTTAGCTTTGTTCCAAGTGTTCTAGTCAACTTGTACATAAGAAGTTTTGTTATTTTCATTAGTGCAACGAAGAGTAAGTCTACTTTTGATATTTTTTAAAGGGTCTGTGGTTACGCTAATATTGTAGCTCGTAATTTTGGGGTGGGCTGATTGAGGCTTCTATTGGGGGGAAGTTCCATTGAGGGGAAATGCCCCGTAAACTAGAGGCCTAGGGCGTTTCGCGGGAATAGTATTTGGGCATGGAACGGTACTATTATTGATTGAAGCTTTTGTTTAAGTAGTTTTGGCAAGTTATTTTGAGTACAATAAGTCGTAGGGAATGGTAGGTCGTAGTAACATGTTTTACTACGTAGTCGTCCGTCAGACTTGTCTGTGCATGAAGTCTTGAGCTGGTACAGGAAATCCCAGATCCCCTTCGGTTAATGGCATGTAGCCAAGGCTGCATTCAAATATCAATGAGTGCAAAATCAAGCTGTTATATTCAAAGTTCGTAGTAAGCATGAATATCAGTTTGACTTTAATTATGTATTTTGATTTATTCTTTTAATTTTAGACTTGAAAAGTTCATTCTAATCCATAGTGCTCGGTTGTAGCTAATTGATGAATTGAGTATAGTGCTCATGTGTAGCTAGTATTAATAATTGATATCCAAAGCCAGGTTCAACGTGATTCAATATAAAATGTATAGCAAGAGTGTAATATAATTTGCAGAAATTCTCATTATTGTTATTAAATCGGTTTACAACTAAATATGGTACAAAACGTACTGTCGTAAACGGTCATAAATTATAACTCCTGGATCAAATTTAACCATCTTTATAGCGTCTACGCATGACGGAAGGAATATGCACTTATTATAATTTGATATTCATACAGACTTTTAATAATTTTATTTTATTACCTAATTGTTTTGCAGGAATAGCAATTACAATGTCCTCCACTGCAACGGATTTCTCATCGGTAAGGTTTCTCATTAATATTTTTAGGTTTCTTTTGTTTCACAATGCATTCTTATGCTTAATCTGCATAATATATTTGTGAATGCATTAGAATTGTATAAATGGCTTATCCAGTCCAGGGATTAGTTCTACTACTACAATTGGTGAAATTTGTACCTCGCAAGAGGTAAGGGATTACAACTGTACAATGTTATGTATTATTTCGTTTTACTAATGTCTCAATCAATTTTTTTCTTGTTTAGTTTGGTGTTAAACCGGCGTTATTGGAGGTTCTAAAATTAGCTGGTGCAGAAGGCGAACATTTCACCATCAAGGAGGTATAAATAATTTTTGAAATATTGGTAGAATGATTGTAGAATAATTGGCATTACAACTAACTTGATTATGTAAATAGGTTCTGCGCTATCTGAGGATGTATATTAGCAGCAAATTCCTGTTTCTTCAGTCTAACCCGAAAAAAATTGTATGTGAAAATGATCCTTTGGAAAAAGCGTTTGGAGTAAAGACGTTTATGATCAGCGATGTTGTGTAAGTATTTAATAGAACTTCTTTGTATGCATTTTGAAATTTCGTAAACAAATATTTTATTTTTCAATTAGAGGGAGCAAAGATTTTTTTGGGGAATTTTTGGTTCATAAATTTTGATAGTAATTCCTAGGTCAGTTATGAATCTAGGTTGCAATTTTCATGTGCATATTCATATCTGCAGTAATTTTTGTTTTAAGTTTTGGATTTATTTAGAATTTTTTGAATTTGCTCCCTCTATCTCAAAGTACATATTTGAGTACATTATTGCAGGGTTCATGCTCATCTGAAAGTTTTCCAGAACCATTCTCAAAACGTGCATCTTGGATCAGAAATCTTAATTATCTAAATTATCAATATGTAGGACAATAGGGCCTATGCTATTTGCATAAAACAATAATTTTGTGTAGGTTTAGCAACCAAAATTTTCTTAATATAATATGCATTTGAGTTTAGCAATTGAATGGAAGATTCTGTGAATAACCAGTATGAGCCCTAACTTTATATCAGTGATTCTCAAACTGATTCGTACACAACTGGAAGTGCATTGATGATTTTAATTAGCAATAAAATGGGATAAGTATTAGCACAAAATGTTTTTTAAATACTTAAAAAGGGCAAAATACTGTAGTGCAATTTTTCAAAATTTTAAAATGTAAAGAAAATAGGTTTTAGGCAATTTTAAAACTTGGTTGTTAAATTATTTACGTCACGATGATAATATTTAAGTATTGAGCCATTCCTTGTTTATTCTATCTAAACTTGCAAAGTTATTTTAAGGTTTGGAGGTATTTTCATGATTAACTAGTGGTTAAAATGTGCCTTCAGGTTGAACGACTGATGAAAATGTTTGAGAATCAATGCATATATAAGTTGCCAAAAATAATATTTCATCCACATAATAATGGACGAGGCTACAAAAATTCAAATTGATAATTAAACCTATTACTGATTGTATTTTTGATTAGAGTACTGTAAAATAGTTGTAATAATTTTAAAATACATCTGCCCTCTAAACAGAAGTATTATTTTTGGCCTGTGTGATTTCATTATGGTTATTTTTTTACATCGCATGTACTGCCACGGACTTATTCATTTTCAGGGGTCTGTTGTCTAACACCATGTATGTGGTGACATCGGTGGAAAAGGGAGAGGGTGAGAGTCTTAAACTTAATTTAGCTTGGTTATTTATTTCCAGGGCTTCCATGGACAATTTTGGCATATTTACAAAATTTGGTTTTAGTTAAGAAATTATTGGAAACTTAATTAACATAATACGTATAGCAATTTATTTCATAATTTGATGTTTGAGAAGTGGAAGCCCTGTTTTTTTTGTTTTTTTATTTTGTATTAGTGTTTGGGTTGTTGTTTATTGTATTATCATACCCTATGCATGTTAATCAGCCTAGCTTGCATTCTCATTACCATGTTATTAATCAAAACGAAAGTTTATATATATTTATTAATTTAGGTCAGAACATTTAAGAATATGTAGCAATCTAAGGACCATGGGAGATTGGTTTATTTGGTTTTTTGATTTGGTAAATGTATATTCGGAGCAGCTATTCGCCATAGGTTGGATTACACTGGATGATGACTTCCAAATTGTCTGCTAGCCCCGTTTTTTTTTTTTTTGAAAGGATTTTTTTATCATTATTTGTCGTATTTTTCAGGTTCATTGGCAAATAAAGGAGCAACGCTGAATGGAGCAGCATCGTGCACGAGGAAAAGAAGTCGTGGTAAGTCCGAGCTGCTTCACATATTTGTGGATTTTCTGCCTGGGGGATAAATAATTCGGTACATAATGCGATGTCTTTCTGATGTAGAGGAGGACGAGTTTGTATCACTCAAAATGCATTGTCCGGAATCTACGAAGCCAGAAATAAGGCCAATTTCACCCATGTATATCGAGCTGGGTAAGAGTCCTCAGTATGACAGCAGCCCGGAAACTGTATTTAGCTATCAGGTCAGTATAATTTGCTCATCGTTCGTCTGCTATTCTTTTTGTACATATCATCTCGTATGCATAAGCTGTTATATGTCACGAGTGAGGCTTTTATTGAATATAGAGTAAATAATTGCACTAGCCCTTAGTAGGGTGCTTTTTTATAATAGCATCCTTTTTCTTAGTTGAAGGCGTAATCTGTTTGCTTAATTTTGTAGGAATATGAAACGTCTGCGGCAAAGGATTCCAGCGACGACCTTTGGTTTCTGGAGACTGATGACGAGTACGATGTTTCGGATGAATTGCTTGAATACGAGGTGGCGTCTTTGACTAGTAGTAACGGCGAAGACTATTCGGATACGGAATCCGAGGTGGCTGTAAGTGCTGCTTTTGTTGCCCCCCACTTCCTCGGTAATGCGAGGAAGATCGGGGTCGGGCATTATGTGCATTGCGATTGGCGAGGTTTTGCCTGAGCCTTGTGACCTTCCGTATTTGCTGTGGGAACCCAGCTGTGATAGGCTGGGAAAATTCTCGTATCTTAGTTGACATCTGCGAACCGTTCGAAAGCGTGCTACGGAATGAGTGGGTTGTTTGGAGGCAAACCTTCGTTTAGGGCACCATTGAGACTTGTGTCTTAGAACAGCTCAGTTAGGAAACTGCAGTGCGGGCAGTTTAGGAAAACTATGATAGCAGGAGCATGGAAACTTGATACTTATGGAAAGCAGTATTAAGATGGAGGTTGGGCATTCTACGTGTCCTAGAGATAAATCTGCAGCAACGTTGGAAGATACGGATATTTCTGTCTTACCTAAATATCGATGTTATGTAGGAACGTTAATCTGAACACTGCGAATAAAAGCTCTTGGACGCCAAGGATGCACAAAATAGATTTCACAGGCCCAATAGGGTTGGAACTTATATAACTGCTCGAGGAAATTGGTCACTCGGTGAATGCTTAGTGATTTATTTTTTGTATTTAAAGAAATGAAAACCCAGACTTCAGTTATGTTTTATTTCGTCACATGCACCTGAATGTAAACCTTTGACTGTTTTTAATGGATGGAAATCATAATTTTTTTCGTTTCAATATGCTTTTTTAGGAAGTGGTGGGTGCTGCTATAATTTTGTGTCAGAATGATTCTGATGTAGAATTTTGGGCAGATTCAAGCGATAATGATGAATTCGGCTCCCATTCGGACACAGACCCAGAAATTACGGATGGTGTAAGTCTTATAAGTATAATTATTTTAAATACTCCTCGTCTGCTAGCGATGCTATGCAAACTATTCAATGTTGTGATTTTGGGAATAATCTTGGGGATTTCGGAATGAGTCTTGGGATTAAGAAATGAAATTCTTTTGGGAAATCGTTTAAGGAACTGTAGAAATAGCTGATAGGATTGATTACCAGATAACCCTGCTTGGAGAAATTGCATTTGCTTCATTTTTAAAAATAACTGGTAATATTATTTGCATGAGCATCTGTTGCATCTTCTACTCAAGAATTGATCGTTGAAATATTTCTCTCTTTGGCCATTGCAAAAATTATTCTCGTTTGTTTGTTTCAAAAAAGAAATTATATTTGAATTTTGGAACTTGTGTTATCAGGATAAATGGAAATGCAAACGCTGCGCAGCTTATAACCGACCTTTCCTGAGGTTCTGTCAAAAATGCTGGCAGCTGCGAGCTGATTGGTTGCCTAATCGCAGGCGCCCAAAGCGAAAGCATCGACGGCTGAAGAGAACCCAATCGGTCCCAGAAGGAACTGCCCTGAGTAACTTGCTTAATCCTCGAAGACGAAAAAATAGCAGGTCCTTACCTGATGTAAGTTTGATAATTCATAATTTTGACAGTGTTCTACCATTGAGCAAGTTTTCATTAACAAGGTCATTATAGTGTTATTTGTGGTCAAGCAATAATGCCGTTTGCCTAGCAGTCAATATACTGGCTTGAATCCGAACATGAATGCCTTAACTTTTGTTTTGTAGCTTTTCATATTACTTTCCAGAAATGGCAAGAAAGTTGATTAAAAATTGACCCTTGGTCATCGTTAAATAGCTTTTAAAGCTACTTTTCCATTCATTAATTAAACTTATTGGCACAAATGTTTAAAATGTAATTTACTGCCTCAGGTGACTATTGCCGAATTAAGCGATGGCAGCGATAGCACGGAAAAGCAAGAGCCGAGCCCACCTGTTTCTAGTCCCACCTTTACAGACAGCCAAGGTAATTCCACTCTTTTCATCCAAACATTTTTACCGTGCTGTACTGGGGTTGGGGAATTTTATGAAATTGTTATTGATATTTATACTATGATAAGTGTATTATGCAAAGTTAGGAATAGAAACCCATGAAGACTAGCAAGCTTATGTTTTAAAGCGACATCTTTCTCTACTTAATGTCAATATTATGATGTAAAATATTACCGTATTTTGCGGACTATAAGACGCACTTTTTTCTTCAAAAAATTGCCTCCAAAATTCAGGTGAGTCTTATACTGCGACTATAACACGCACATTTTTTTTTTAAAAAATTGCTTACAAATTAAGGTGCATCTTGTAGTCTGTAAAATACGGTAACCGAGTTTTATTGAATATAAGGGTTATTTACCACCGGAATTGTCATTTAGCCGATATTCATATGTTGATACATTTCCAGTCGTTTAATATTTATCTGTTTATGATAAGCAGATTAGCGGGATTTTTTGTAACTTTCTTTTATATTTTTAGAGAGTGGCTCATCGCACGAGTCTCTACCAGGCGCGTCTGAGTTGATGTTAACAGAGTGCAGATCTTCAGCCTCAATGTCAACAATGTGCAGTATCTGCCTTATGAAACCCAAAAATGCCAGCATCATTCACGGACGAACTGGACACCAAATATGTTGCTATGGGTGCGGGAAAAAGTTGTGGGAGAGGAATAAACGTTGCCCGGTTTGCCGAAGGACTATCCAAAAAGTAATCCAGAATTTTATTATCTAACTTAATTAGAGATAAGTATATTGAAGAGAGGACAATCGGCTTCTCTTCGATGTTGCATTCTTAGTCAAAGAACGATATGGACCGACACATAACAGGGTAACATGCCCGTCCCCTCTTCCCGGTGAGCCTGCAAGGCATAAAAAAACGATGGGCAGACCTTCAAAGTACTTTTTGAACTTACAAGTTCAAAGTGCAGATACATCAGATGCTGTGATACATATAAATTCATTAAGCTCCTGTCAAATGGAGCTGAGTGAAATTACTATTTGGGATATCGTTGTTGTCATCTGTGATGACACAAGTTATCGAGAATATCCATTTTTGTCTTCTGAAGTAGGAACTCTCAAGCTCCTATAATTTCTCGGATTGTATTTATTAAGAACATGTTAACATCCATTCAAAATGTTTCAGTTTTCAGCCTCCAAGAAGTGTTATTGGCTGGGAACGCTGCGTTTGAATATTGATTTAGGGGAAACTTAGAGCAGCTATTCTTTCAAACTAATTCTACCCTTATCTAACAGTACAAATGCTTGTATACTTGATCCTAACGGTGATCAAATGCTTCATCACAGGAAAGCACCGCTTGGCTAAACACCTCTCCTAGCGTAATCCGTGGGTAATTTAGACCTATGGAGCTATCCTGTGAGGAAACATTCTAAAACCGGTCCGAACATGTCTAAGTAAGAATGAGTGAGTTGTAAAGGCAGCAACACACATGCGGTATTCGGCGAGTACAGAGTGTCTACTCGTCGATTTTCTACTAGTGTGGATCGAGTACTCCTCTACTCGCCTTTTCCTGCCTGGAGTCGGTATTTTGTCCAAAATGATATATTTTCATAGTGAAAAAGTTGCTTCGTTACACATATTCATACAGAGGTTTACCAGTAAAAGATGATAATATACGAATGAAACGATACCTTAATTAATTCATCGATCAGTTTTCTACAATAGAATGTGTGCACCGTGATATAATTTTAATTATGTTCCCGTAAAAACTGCACTCGGCGAAACACGCATATGTGTATCTGAGTACTCTCCACTTAGTAAAGTCTTCAGCGAAAGCCTGGGGAAAAGGGAAATATTCTGCACTCGCCGAATACCGCATGTGTGGCATCGCCTTAAAGCTATTAATGTTATCGTAAATTTTCTAAATATCTAGAGAACATTTTATGATTTTGTCACACACAGTCAAATCTAGTCACAAAAAAATATATATATAAATTAAAAGTAATTAATCCCACCGTGTATTTTGAATATCCAAGACCAAAGAAAATTAATGCTTTCTTTAGCATTGAATCATTTTGAATTAACCATATTGGTATTTAATTGTTTATCCCCATGGGATACATCTTTGCCTGGCACCATCACAGTGCTAGGAATTTTTTTTTTACTTGGTAATGTTAGTAATACATGTAAATACTTAACTTTAAAAACTTACAAAATGCTTTCCCTCTAAGAAAAGTGTAACTGGCATGACCAAGAACGTGCTATATTAATTATATGTGATGCAAAATATAAAAATGCTAAATACAAAATTAAGTTTCTTTGGTCATTGCGTGACACATTATAAGAGAGTTAAATATAGAAAAACTATTATTATGCAAATTTTTATTATACTTATGTCAAATGCTAATATTTTATTTTTTAACATATAGTTTGAGGTCATTTTTCATCAAATAATCCAGGAGTTTTTTGGTGGAAAACAAGGTGTTGAAATTCGATTATCCCAGGGGGCTATTATTTTATTTTTGGCTAAACTATGCTGATTTAAAACTAAAATTTTAATTTTATTTATACAGCTAGTCGTCGACTTTCGACCGCAATTGGTTCTGGCAGATTGTTTGGGGTTCTCGTGGAATTGTTTCATACCCTTTTGCCATCTCTATGCATAACGTATAAATGCATGTTCAACCATTTTCTTAGTTAACTGTTTCACATCCTTTTATTATCTTTCTTTAAACAAAAATACAAAACCGTCCTAAATTCTTAAGTCGAACAGTCATTATGTCCAGAGCCACCAGTCGTCGATTGGCTGTATACAATACATTTCCCTTTAATAATTTGTAAATTCACCTCAATTTTGCTGGAAGACTTGACAATATAATTTGTGAATTTACTGTTAATTCAGGGATTTGTACCTTAATTTTTTTTAATTTTTTTTTTTTGCATTGTTTATGCCAACTTTGGTAGTTATAAACGTTTTTAAATTTAAGGGTATATTAATTGGGGTACAAATCTTGGTCCTAGATTATTTTTTTTTATTTTAATGTACACCTTTTATTTTTAATGTCATGGGTAAACACTTTTGGAAATGCTAAAATTAATGCTTTGCATTTTCAGTAATATTTACAATATTCATCATTAAAGACTTCGAAACTTGTGCTTTTCAAAACTGCTTCAGATGATTTATTAGCATTAGTGAAATTCTCTAACAACTTATCAGTGCAGCATCATAATATACAGTTTGTACAGGATGAGGGCTGCCCACATCAAACTTTTTTTTCATTATTTGTTTCACGTTTAAATTACGTGGAAGTATCTGCATTTGTATCTACTTCGTACATTTGATTGACAATAGAGGCATCGTTTTCAATGTAAGCGGATATGGTGTCACCCTCCATGAAGGCTCCACTCAGCATTTGACCGTGTTCCGTAACCATTGCAAAATGTTTATTCCCTCCATTGTCAGTCAGAATGGTAAGTGGTTCGCCCCCGAGACTAGACTGGTTTTCGATCAGCGTTAACGGACTAGTTTTAAGTTCGTGATTATCGAGCAGAGCGGTATCGCTGACAGAGTTCATTAGCTGAGATGCCGTAATCTCCCCCAAGTCGCCGCTTACTACAATGTGACCTGTAATTCCTTGAATGGCGCGTAACGTTGCTATGGATTCGTCTGTCAGGGTGATGGATGTGGTTTCCTTGGGATCTTGAATTGCTGTAAAATAATACGAGAGTAAATACAAGTCGCGCTTGAATGTTAGATTCACGAAGCACGGCTACTAACCTGTTGGATCGACTAGGTCGCTATCCTCCTCGCCGATGAGATTGTCTTCTGGCTGAGACGAGTCTTCCAAATGTTCTGGATCTTGCAGTGCTTGCTCGAGCATAAACAGTTCACATTGATCGCTGTCTTGGTGTTCCTGTTTATGCAAAAGATGTGTTTTAGCCTACATTTAAATTTTTCATTCGTGATTGTAACTTTTTTTGTTATCAACCTTTAGCTCCTGTTCCGTTTTCAACGCTTGCCCACACTTGCTGCAAAGAATTGTCTTTGAATCGTTGTGCTTTCTTTCGATGTGCTTCCGAATGTCGGTAAAGGTGTAACCATAAAATTCGCAGATACCGCATTGGAACTCCCGCTGGCCGTTGTGCCTCTTTATGTGCAGTTCCATGTTTTTGATGTGCCTAAAGGTCCTGCTGCAAACTTGGCATTCGTACTTTGGCTCTTCGTGGATAAGCTTGTGCTTTGTGATGTCCGATCGCTCGCTTCCCCTTAGGTATTCGGAGCAGAGGATTAGATCGGCTTATTTCAAGAATTTCAATCTGATTTGTAACTAACTTAGTTTACCTGTATTCACACAGATCACACTTGTAAGGCTTATTCGGATCGTGGGTTCGAAGGTGACGTTTCAGGTGGGCTTTTCGGGTAAACTTTTTATCGCATACCGAGCATCCGAAGAATTCCTGTGCTGGCATGTGCACGTGCCTTATGTGCATTTTTAATGTATAATGGTCCTGCAAGAATGCTATGTTATTTTTGGGAATGGTGATTTGCTTTAACTTTCCGTAGCTTGATGTTGGCACTTACGCTGAAAGTCTTGCCGCAAGTGTCACACGCTGTGGTCATTTCGCTATGCTTGTACATGTGGCGTTTCATTATGTAAGGAAGGGCAACCGTGTGGTTACAAATTTTGCAGATGCACTTTGGGTGTTGTTCCTATCGAGGGGGGAGCATTGTTAAAATTATCGTAGATTTAAACAATTCTTAATTCGATGATTAAGAATAACAAAAGAATTAACTTGACAAATCTCCAAAACTCAAGATATGTTAAAGTACAAATTACATTAAGGTATTATTTGTTAGAAAATGTTAGTTTTGCTTCTTAGAAACCTTACCTTGTAATGTTCCAAAAGCTCCTCCTGAGTAAATGTTAAATAAATGCAACATTTGCATTGTTGCACATCAGCTTGATGCAACGCAATGTGCTCTTGATACTGGTTTTGGTAATAGGCTTGATATTCGCATTTAGCACATTTCAATTTCTCCAGATCGTTTTCTGTAGCCTTTAAACCTGCCAAAAAACAACATTTGTGCAACAACAAAAAATACCCAATACAAGAAAATATTAAATTTGATGCCTTTTTATCTTTGCGTACCGATTTTAATTGGTGTCTCGTTATCTGTCATTATAACAGATATTGGATAAATTAAATTTTCTTCTTCCTGTCCATTGGCAGCCAAAAGATTTATTTGTTCGCTGTCAGCCGCAGCCTGGTGATTATGATCGGCTTGTTCGGTTTCTAAACGATGTTAAAAAAAAAACTTGTGACAAGTTTTCTAGAATATAACAAAATAATGTTGACTGCTAAATTAATTACCAATATCGTCTTTGCCTTCAGCCACTTGGTCTTCAAATGTCAGTACATTTTGTTCTAATATTGATTTGTCAAATGATTGAGATTCTTGGGTAACAGTTGGCAATTCTGGAATTAGAAATCAGCTGTTTTAATATTAAACTTAGAAAACCAGCTAATGTTTAATATCTTATGAGAAAAATATGTTTAACCTTCAACAGTCTGGTTTTCAATGGAAGCTGACATAGGAGACGTAACTTTAGTTTCTTGCACATCATTACTCAGTGTGCCATCGTTTGCAGGCTTTGGAGCCAGTGGAAGAATGGGTTTCTGAAAAAAACAATCCATGGTTTTGTCTAAAATGTTCAAAAGTAGTTTTTTTTTAATTACTTATTAATCGAACCTGTGCAATTCGTGCATTCAGACAGTCTGCAATGTCCTGAGCTGAACTCTGAAGCGATTTTCCCGGTGATAAGCTAGAAATCGGTACTTTAATTAGTACGGCCTGACCGTCTGCAGTGTGGACGAGGAATGTCTGGGTTGGTGGCTGTTCGGGCGGTTTTAGCCCGTATCTACGTGGTCTTCCTCTACTTCGTTTTACTGCAAAATATTAGGGAGAATTGTAATGTAGTTATTGATTTTGTTATAGTTTTTCTAAAAATTACTTAAAACCATTACTTATTGGATGACCATCGCTGGTTGTAGGAGTAGGTGTAGTTGTCGGAGCCTTCTTGACTGGTGCTGCTTTTCCACTTTTTTTCATACCCCGACCCCGCTTTGCAGGAATAATTTCATCACCTTCATCTTGATCTCTCGAGTACTCTTCGTCACTGCTACACTGGAACTTTAAGGTGCTCGTTTCATAATCTTAAAATAATTAAGTTTGAATATTTAAGTCACAATAATTCAATAATCCTTTACTAAATTTCTAAAAGTGTTTTAGTAGTTTTGTGTAATGGATTTTTTTTGCAGTTTTAGTCATATGGTCAGTTTTGACTAAGTTTACCTGCGAGCAGAGATGTTTTCTTTCTTTTTCTGGCACTTCTTTTTACTATTTCGCCCTCTGCAAAATGGCAATATAGACAATATTAACAACTTTCAATATAATTTCTCAGTTGCACGTTGTAATGGTCAACTCTACCTTCATTCGCCTGCTCGATGAAACCAGTTTCTCCTACTGCAGTTTCTGCTTCAACAACCATTCCCTCGCCATTTTCTGTATTTTCTGTCAATGGATCCGGAACTGGACATGTCTGCTGTGTAGTCGAATCCTTTTTAATTTTTTTCTGTGGCTTAGAAACACCGGCTTGAAAATTATGCCTTCTGTTTATTAAAGCAGAAAAATCAATAAGTCTGATGCGGTAATTCTGAACGTTAACCATGCACCCGACACAATAACGAACTATACCTTGGCCTTCCCGGTCTTCTTTTTGGTGGATTTTCAGCTTCCTTAATAGGATATGCTAACAGCTGCCCGGATTCCACATCGTGCTGTAAAACACATCGCTTTCCGTTCACTACGATTAGTGAGTTTTGGCTAAGATGGATCGGATTTGAAACGTCGATAACGACGGTATTTGAATTGCTTTCCTCCTGATTAATTGTCTCTCTGTTCTCAGAATGTCTGCTTTCTTCTGACATCAATTCTTCTCTAAGGTTTTCACTGGTACCATTGTCAATTTCATCAATAGGAGTCATGGCGTCGTTTCCCGATTCTTGAGCATTTACAGGTAAAGCGAATTCTGAAGTGCTGTCTGCCTGAATTACGGATGAATCTTGGGTTTCAAATTCAGGTGCAGGGATTGCTTGCAGCTGATCGAAGGTAGCAACTTCATCGGCTTCTTCTTCGTTAGCCACTAATGTTTCGTTATTAAATATGGGATGCAAGCTTCCATCGGGATGCTGGATGAAATGCAACTGCCTCGTGTTCATCAAGGCATTAGCTTCATCCCCAAATACTTCGGCGACGTTGAGCGTTACCGTCTCAACCGAAAGATCCTCATTTGTCGAGACTAGATTGTAAGGGTTTGTCTCCGTAATTGTCTCTGCATTATCTGAATATGTGCAAGGGCTCAGGGTGTCGATAGACTGAGACGTAATAGCTGTGACTGCATCCGAAAGATTGCTGAAAGCTCTGCTGGGCATTATCATTGTCTGAGCGTCCATGGTTTATCAGTAATGCAACTGCGGTTTTCATCTAGAGTAACCACTAAAATGAAAACCATACATCAATTTCTTACATCTACTGTAGATATACTACTTCTTGAGGCTTATAAATGTATTATTTATAGATAGGTATCACTTATTATAGAGTACATGGAACACTCATTGGATTTGACATTCCCAAACCAAAAATGCATTCCTTGCATCACTCTGTTATATCAGAATTACTGAATTTCACACCATAAAGGAATTAAGATATGTTTAAGGTTAGTTCCACAGGTCTCTTCCCATCACAAATTTTAAAATTAAGGAGATCATTGAACTTTTTATATCACACGAGGAATGCGTGTCGATATTTTCTTTTTTACTGCCCATTTACACATGAGCTAGGCCCTGAAATTAAGCTTAGATTACCCGCTATCGCTTTATTTGCAACTAATAAGGCATTTATAAGGCTATAAGATGGTTTTGGGTAGTGTCAGGGGTTATTTAGAGGTAAAATTTCGTAAAGAAAGCAGGAGAGATAAACCTCCTGTCCCTTTCTGCTTGAAACAAAATGGCGGGATCGTAGCGCCGCGCGGAAAAAACATTGGAATTATTACGAAGCTACTTAGAGCTATAAAAGTGTTTGGAAATAATTTTGAGGATTTTAATGAAAAATTATATATAAAATTCTGATTGCTAGTGCGAAGAAATTTTACTTACAAACATACCGTATTATGACCAGTGAGGATTTTCGTCCACCATTTACACGTGACGTCGTTCGTGTTTGATTGGTGACGTATGAACAAAAAGAACCCGGATATTCCTGATCCTAACCAACTATAGCTTAGTTTGCCATTCGTGCTTAATCCTATACAGCTGTTGGCCACAGCTGTCCAGCGGTCGGCAAAATTCGGAGTAGATTTCTCAAGTTTTTCCCCCTCTCGTTTATTTAACTCGTTATTTCACTCTTGAGTGATATAAATTTACAGTTTAGAAACTGTTTTATTCCCGATATGTGAAGTGAAATTAATTGTAAAGATGGGGATCATCTATTAATCGACCGAACAAGGTAAGTCCTTGTTCATGGTCATCAAAATATCTGTTATAAAAATGTGAAAGAACAAATCTAATTATTTCATATTGATTAAAATCGCCGTGTAAAAGAAACTATGATGGAATCTCATTCACCAGGCCTACAAATCTGATGGAATGGAAATTAGTTTTCCATTTTTAAATTCCATGAATTCCATGATGTTATGTAACATGAAAGGGTTGTCTCGATTGCTCATATTTGAGAAGATGCACTATATTCAATCAAAATAATTCTACATATGTTATAGGTTCTTATATTTTAACACCTGTTATTGTGCATAACGTTATGGGCTACTTATTTTTCTCTTCGGGTGTTTTTCTTGAAACGGATATACAAGTAGCATCTGTTGAGCAATATATGGATCGAGGTTCTGTTTTGACAGTTGTACTTTGTCACATTTTTCCTTGTTGTTGTAGATGAAAAGGAATGCGGTAGTGTTTCCAAACTAATTCTTCCTCTTTCAATAATATCCTTGTGGAAATTCAGTTGTTTCGTAATTTTCCTAGAATTTGATCACCAATGATCGAAGATCTAGTTTATTTGAGTAGTTCAATGATATATGTGCACCATGTCTAAAATCATCTGGGAGACTCACATTTACATATAATTGTAATAGACAAATTATCAGATATTAATGTGCAAAAGGCCAGTTGGTCAATTATCAATTAAAGCCACCATAATAAGTGGATTAATTGCGCCACTAACTTCCCAGTATTTTCTCCAAAACTTTTGTTACCCATGAATCAAGCAAGCATATTATCAAATAAATACTAAATTCTTCAGATCTGGCACATCCATTCATAAATTACTGGGTGTATCTCCAGGTTTAATGTTTGTAGGCTGCATCATCAATAAATCCACTCGCCTATATGCTCAGCTAATTACAACCAAAAAGCCTTTCAATTTTGCGTTGTTTGCACATATTGTACGTAACTTAGTCGAAAAATCTTTTTTAATTAGATGTTTATTAATTATCTGTGGAATAGCTACAATTATCAGAGTGAAAAAGAATTAAAAATCAAATGCTTTCATGGTTTCCTTTCCCAGAGTCCAACCCACTCATAGAAAAGTAGATAAAAGGCTGACCAGAAGTCGTGATTTGCATATTATTATCCTCTGCCTTCAATTTTGTTTAGTTTGCAGGATGTAGACCATGGTAATCATGTATAATTTTAGGACCTTGAACGAATGTTGCGTGGGCAAATCCAATGCTTCTGCAAAATCAGCCAGTGTTTTTATTCCAGACTAATGCCTGCCTTATCCACCTGACAATGATGTTTTTTATCCCTAAGTGTTATTGCACTGGAAATATAGTACCGGTATGTTTTATGAAAATATGCTCTAATTTCATCATGGTTGTGAAATGCTGAAATAAAAACGAGCGTATTTTATATCTTTATGAGTTTCAAAATGTTTTTCTTGGCTGTAATGGGCAATGACTGGAGAGATTAAAATATACGATAGCATACATGCTTTTTATGCTTTGAATATATGTGCTTGATAATTAAGATATCAGTGCCCGTGGATATGCTTCGCAGATCTTTATGATGGCATTTGCAAAACGAAAATTTATAAACTAGTTAAATTGTTACGGTTTATGATAGCTGAATTTGTTAGCACTTGTATCTGGTTTTTGAAGAGGCCTTGCAACTACCAAATGCTGACTATGGTCATTACATTATGCACATAACGCAGAATTAGAGCTTTATTAATATTTCATATATGTTGGGATTAACATATGCTTTAATTTGTCTGTTGTTTTGCCCCCAAACGCCCCGACATTGGGCGGTTTTTTGCAGATGGTTATGCTGACGTAGTAGACCATATCAGCGTTTGAGGCTGAAATAATCAGGGTGCATTAGAGCATAGATCCTGAATGGAGTGACTTAAATACACTTCTGATTATAGTTATGAGGCAGCTAGGGTGCATTAAATTAGTCGGTGGTTTTTTTCTTCGCCACATATCACTTAGTATTGCAAGGGTATCTAAGGATGGAATTTAGCCTATGTTATGCTACTAACTTGTTCGGTTGTTCTTAAACTGGGTAAAATAATGATGATTGCGAATATGTCATTGTTTTCATTTGCATTGTTTCCAGTATTAGCATTGTGAAATTTGGAAAAACTGTAGGTTTTTCACGAATAGGTTATATTTGTGTAAACATGCAGGATTTGAAATAATCACCGTCGTTTTTGATCACATCCTGAAAACATCCTTCTCCCTTATCATGGACATTGGTTGAGCATTACGACATAGTTTATATTTATCAGTTCAATAATCAAGTTGGCAACATTTATATAAAATCTCATAATCGAACGCAAACTCTTCTCCGGTTTTCTGTCGAAAATCAATTCATTTGATGTGCATATACTAGGCAAGCTGTTAATGTTTTTCATTTATGGATTTATGGTTTAGGATTATGCATTTCAGTGGCTACATCCTATCATTTTTGGCTAATTTTAATATCTGCAGTTATACACATTGAATATCGTTTATCAATTACTCAATTTTATGTTTTCAATGTTGTTTAGCATCATGCGGTTCAATGGAAAAGAGCTGGCTGCATTGGCACTACAGCCTTCCCACAAGTTTGATAAAGAAGGAATCCTTCTTGTGCGGGAAAGGCAGGAAGGACTTTTTAGAAGGGGTGAAAGTGAGTGAAAATTGCATTTTAAGTGTTAGCACCAAGGATAAAGTAATAAATCGTCTTAATTGTACGACATTGTGAATATTTCCCAAGTGGTTTAATTAATGTTTATACATTTTTTTTATTGGCTAATTTTCTACTTCATTGAAGATGCATGATGACAGTTTAATTTGAAACCATTTTAAACTTTAGCTGTTATATTATATCATGTGCCCAGGTTTGCCACTCGCTTTGCGAATAATTATGCGTTTACTTATTTTTCCAGTAAGCGCAGAACGATGGTGCAGATTACGTGGCAACATGTTGTTTTATTTCAAGAACCGCGATCAGGTATCAATATATATTCCTCAACTCCATCTGAGACTTTATCAGTTGTACTAAATGCTTATATTATGGCTGATAAATGCTTCTGCTTTTTTCCTTGTCAAGTATTCAGAGGCAGCTGGTGTAATTATTTTGGAGCAGTGCTCTGTTCACCTTGACACCACATGTGACGACAGTCCTCATTCGTTTACAATAGGTAGGTCCATTGAAGTTGAGTTAAAACACTCGTGGAATTTTACTTAAGCAAATTACTGCATCTGTGAATCATCTTTAAATTTGAAAACCCATTGTATTATTCTTGAATTTAAATTTATTTATAGCAGTGCAATTTTTTGTATAACTTCCTGCTTGATTCGTATCTCGTTCGTTTCTTGGAATTTTCATGACCTGTTAACGAATGTTGTTAATGAAATTGTGTAATTTGCGCAATGACGGTACTGATGAAACTGAATTCTTGCCGATTATTTTCAGTATTTGATATCGACGGGGGAAATGTTCAGTTCAGTGCATCCTCCGAACACGAACGGGATGCTTGGATTCAAATGCTGCATATGGCCAGTTATGAATATATGAGGACCCAGCTCAATACTTTGAAATCTAGGCTAGATGAAAAGATGGACAAACTTCAAATTAATAAGGAAAATTCGATGAATATCTTGGCAACTACAAATCTCACAGGTAGGATCTGTTTATAAACTTATGTGGGAATGGTTAAATATAGTGGGAATAGATTTTTACAAATTCTTTTTCTGTATCAGATCTGAGTGAGGAGCCATATCTTGAAATGAGCATATGTAAGTGTATTTTAAAATAATTCCTATGTAAGACTTATACTTTAAACTTAATTTATAATTTTTTGTGTAATAACTGAACTTATAGCGTTTGATTTAATGTAGCCATTATCACATTATAAAATCAACCTCTGTTTGCTTAATTATAGCTTGTGACAATCTCATGTGTGATGGAGATGGACAGCCTCCAAATCCAGTTGTATTTGTTTCACTGATTATTGAAAACAAGCCACAGTGGTCAAATTATGCTCAAACTGAAGTTATTGAGGTATTTTTTTATATTTTTTTTATTTGCTTTTTAAGGCATCATGTAGGCTACAGTTTTATAAAGCCCTATACTCTTACAAAAAATCGTTTGCAGAGAAGCAGCAATCCATGCTTTTTGACAACCGTAAATTTGAGGCTTTCGGACCTGAATATTGCTAACACCAAAATCAAGCTAGCCGTTTATGATGTACGAGAGAGATTAACTAATACCGTAAGTGGCAAATTACAGCATTTCGAGGAAATTAGACTGCCCTCGTAAATAAGCCTCTTATCATAACCTATAATTTTATTTTTATATTTAATCTGGAACTAGATGACATTTTTGGGGAGTGCAGTATTCGTATTTGATACTTTGTCAACGGAGGAGAAAAATAATGCCAGACGTACATTAATGTAGGTTTTTATTTTCACGTTCAATGTAACATTTGTTCGTTTTGTCGAGCTTCCCTTTATATAATTTGTAAGTGTTTGGTTTCCATATTTAGATCAGGTGACGATTCAGCAGTTGGATTTATTTCAATCACTTGTTGGAAGGTAAATACTGATGCAAGGAATGAAGTTTCTGACAATGGAAGTGCAAGAATAACTGATCAAGTATGTGTGACAACTAGGTGTTCTCTTTTAATTTTTTTGTTGAAGTATCTGTTTAGTAATTAGAAACGGTATTTTTTTACAGCCCACTGATACATATCAACTATCATCCCTACCCGTAGGTCTAATGCCAAAATCTCGCCTGCCCCATTGCGGGAATCTAAATTTGCTTTTTGACAACGTTATTTCACGATCGTATCGCTTCCATACCGGTTTGGGTGCAGATTTAAGTGTTCTCGAAATAATGGGTGAAAGTAAATTTTGTTTCACCTTGCCTCAAAAGATTCTGTAAGTTCTGAATTTTTTTCTCCTTAATCTTTTTAGAAACAGATTATTTGTAGTTGGAAATGTATATTTATTGAAACTTTTCAGTCAACTGTTCATTAAAGAGGAAAAAGAATTGCTCCACACATTAACGTCCATGGGGAATGTAAGTACATTTAACTCTAGCTTTTTAACAAATTTTAAGGTTATAAATGCAACGTATTTATCGTAAAAATACATCGTTGTACGACATAAATTTTTAGTTAAAGGAAGAATGGAACAAGCGACAAACCGACTTATTAGAAAGACATCTCCATCTCATTAATTTATATACACTTGCTCTACATAACATGGATTCACATGCAGGTTTGTGAGAGTTTTAAAAATTGTTGTGGTCTTATTCTAATTGAATTGAAACTTTTGAAAAGAATATTCAATCTTGTTTGTCACAGGGGCGAGTTTTAAACCTAGCTCATTAAAAAACTGTCAAAATCAGGAATTCGTTCCTGTCAATCTACATTTGCAGAGGATATGGGTTCATAACGACAGCGTCAAGAAATGTACGTGCACCTTTGGATTGTTTATTTAAGAGCAAATTCATTATATTTTTCTCAAATACAAATTTAATCTACGACACAGCTTCCATGTATGATGTGTTCACTGTTGGAGCTTTTGCCGCGCATTCGAGACGGTATCGACATGGTGGACTTTCTAGATTGCTGAACCAGTTGCGACAGCAACACGAGTGTAAAACGTAAGCATTCCGATACGAGTGACACTTGACCCGTTCTTTATGTTAAACATAGCTATATTATTTATCAAGAAATTTGATGACTTTGTTTCGTGATTTTTTTAAAGTGAAAAATGTAATAAGCTGGAAAATATTACTGAAGCAGTTGCAAGAATTAAATACCTCAAAGCTTGCATAGAAGATCTTATTCAGCAGCTCATTGCACATGCATTTGACAAAAATGCCAGTGAAATGTGTTCAACAATGACGGATATCGCTACCAAAGTAATCGATTTTTTACATTTTTTTTACCTAACGTTTATTTGAATTTGCAAATATCAATTCTGTTACTTGGATTTTATTCTAGTCTCATCAGTTTATTGGCATATGCGACTCTGCATTAATTGACGAAGCTTGTAGCATGCTCGAAGAATTGCGTAGTTCTCCAATCGATGGTCAGGAAATCTTCGAAGTATCTCCGGCCAATTTAAATTCGCCAGTTTGCGAAATGAAATTAACTAAAGAACGTTCAAAATCCATCGATGGACCGTACCTGAG
>JAQGAE010000870.1:0-28673 GCA_034696685.1 Julus scandinavius | reverse complement strand
ATTCGTTATACGGCTTTTCGCTATACGGCCTACTTTTCCGGAACGTATCTAGGCCGTAAAACGAGGTATGGGTGTATACAAGAAATAATCGGCGTTACGTGTGTTGTAATCATGAATAAATATAAATTTAAATAGTATCTGGCTGCTTTCTCATCATTACTTTATCAAACTATAAATCTCTATAAGCTTGTAATGAATAGTGCATGAGTAAACAGAGCAAAAACGCCGGAAAATATCTCAATAACTCTTTTCACACAGCGGCCAAGTTCCGTGCGGCAAACCATTGAAGCTTCATTTTTGTACATGATATTTATGCGTCCTCCATATGCATTGAACATTAATGGAGAATAGTAAAATAATGACCAGGAGAAAAGGCGGTTCTCGTTCTTGGGAACCTGAGAGTGTCAGGCCATTTTGTTTTATGATTTGTTTAGCAATTCTTTGATTTTGGGGAGCAGAAATGCTGCATGTAGTTTGAATGCAAATTAGGTTAACGCTGTTTCTCACGCAAAAAATCCCCACGTCTCAAGAAAAATAGAAATGTATTGCAAATATACAATTTACATTTGTATAAACTTACAGCTGCCAGCAGTTTCGAATGTTACATGTATGCACCAGTAGTTTCAAATTCAAAATGGCTGTCAATGAGATCCCTGAGCTCCTCTTTATATTGGTTATTTTTGAACAATCCCATTGCGTGTTTTTTTCAAATCCGCAGGATTTTCATTATTGCTTGTAGACTTAATGGGTTTTGATCCCAGAAGGATTATCTGACCAAACGCCTGGTATACTTGCTCTACGATAGGATAATATCCTTTTCTGATTTAGGATTACAGGAAGGTTAACTGAGGTCTGCGTGAAATTGACCAAGGAGGTGCCCACAAAAAATTGTAACTAATGGTCTAAAAATAACAAAGATAGTGCCAGAAATACAATGAAAATTTATTTTTGTTCTCCAAGGATTGAGAAGAGCTATTTGCAGTTATCTAACAGATTTGCAAGATTTTCAGTATACCAAAATAAATTAACCCACTCGCATGTTAAGGGAACTAGTTCTTTTTTTTTCTGCTTGTAAATTGTTTTTTGACACACTTCCAAAGTTAAGCAGCCCTGAATTCAGACTGTTGTAGTTACCTAAAATCCCTTTTCCAAAGTAAGTTGCCAAGTCCAGCATATTGATTTAGTGTACATAATCGTTGGTTAATGTACATTTGCAGTGGCATGTTGCATCTGACGTATTGTACAGGATGCTCCAAATTTAAAAATGCGCTAATTAATTCAGTCAATTTAATCGAAATGGGAAGTAGATTTTAATCCAGGGACATCCTGTATATTCTCCTTATTGACGTCTCTTCTCTGGAAATCAAAGAAATCTATAAATATATTTTTAAGTGATGTGTGTATAAAGATCTTTATTGTTTCATCTTCCACATTCTGTGCGTGCAATAATAAACCTTTCATAAATTATTCATGTTATAGGCGGTGAGGTTGCCTATATGGATTATTTGGCATGGGATGGAAAATCGATAATGCATTTTATACAGCTGTGATTGCATGTACAGGCGTGATCAAATTAATGAGTTTTTTGGATGTTATAATTTCTGAATAAAACATAATACGTATTGCTAATGTTAAATGCCACGTTAATGCATAAATTTACTGCATATATACAGAATAGACAATATGCCGACTGTTTACACGCTTTTATTTCCCCTGTGTTTGTTCATGTGAAACATTTTAATTCTACTGCTCAATGTTCCTTTTTTTTTAAACAATAGAGCGTTTATAAATTATATAAGGCATGGATTTTTTGGATTGTGCTTACAAAATGCGTGCCCACATTTAAAGGGTTGTCGGAAAAACACAATCAAGAACATTGTATGAATGAGACAGTCCTATACGGTTACTAACTTTTAGAACACATTGAGAATTCTAAAAAACTTGTTTTGTGAGATAACTAGTACATGCACATGTCATTTACAGTTGTTTTATATTTGAGGGATTTTCGTTTCACTTTTTCATTAACTCAAACGTGAGAGGGAAACCCGAGAAATTTCGGGAAATGAGATACCAAAGTGTGGCACGAATTCATACAAGTTTCACCTATTTTGATTTGTGCTAATTTTAGATGAATGCAAATTTGATTAAACAAGCTTCTGATTTTCATTGTGCAGAACGTGTACACCAATTAATGCAATACTGGCTTCTGCATACGTTATAATATTAATAAATATCTCATTGTTCAAATAACCTTATTTCGGTTGAACACCCCCTGGTGACGTATACGTGCATCGTATTTTCAAAATACTCGCGCCTTTTTATTCCAGGAAAGTTTAAAGGTAAATAAATCTGTTTAACTGTCGGAGAAATTGTGTATTCCATAAATTTTCAGCGCAAATCTCATCACCGTAAACATCAAATTACATGTGCTCTGACATATGCACTTTTTATTTAATACCTAACTTTGTTATCCTCATGAGTGCCTTTTGTATTAATAATTTACCAAATTGCTAGCTGCGCTATGTATGAAAAATTCCAAAAAGTTGAGTGTCAGGGTGAAAGCGCCACTGTTAATTTGATACTTGCAATTGCAGAGTGCATCACCTCCTATTTTATTCATATGAACATTCGTTTAAAACAAATGCACGTGCTTGTATGTAAATAGGAATTTGCTCGGATAAAATTGCCTCCAATTATTTTCTTTTTCTTGCAAGAACAAGTTTAAATGAGAGCATACAAGGGATGTAGTCATTCTCAAATACGTTTAATGAAGGCAATTTTAGAAGCTATCATGAAAGCTTAAAATCACAGCAATAGTCAGCATTATTCCGGTTCAGCACCCCCTGGTGGCGTATACGAGTCTTTAGCTTGGCATTTCTGTTATATCTGCACCACTTTCACTTCATAAGTAACCTTTTGCTTTGCAAAATGATAAAAGCAAGGCAGCACATCAAGTTGCAAGAAAAAAAATTCCAAAAATGTCTAATAAATAAATACGTGAGTATTAAGGAAATGCCATACTTGAAGCTCGTACGCCACCAGGAGGTGCTGGAACGGAATGAGGCTAATTATTGCCGTGATTTTTCAGGGAAATGAAAGTAACATAGTATAACTTTCTGAATGATGTCTTGTACCATTCGGCTTTTGCAATCTACAAAGATGAAATGGGACAGCTGCGTCTATTTAAAGCTCGCCATTGGCAAATATGCACGTTTCAGTTTCCAAAGGGAAAATGATTTAACGAAAGATTAAGTGTAAGTAATAAGCTTAAATCCTTCTTGGTGCCACTTTTGTTTCTGGATCCACTGCCCTAGAGCTTCGTTTGAGCTTTTGCAATCGTGGACTGTTTACAGAAGTTGTTCTTTCGGAAAATAGGATTGATATTTTGTGTCATAAAACCTCGCCGTTTATCACTACATGACCCTGCACACGTAATAAGTGACACGTGGAGCTAATTTGGGTTCGCCTAGCAGTTCCAGTATTCGTTTTTGGAGTGACAGACTGCTGATGGAAGTAGTTAGCAACTGGAGGCTATAGGTGGCACTCGCTACCAGTTTTCACAAATTTAATTAAAAATAGCAACGCCATATAAGAAGAGGAAATGAAAAATTCTGTGGCTTCGGGGAGGATTTTATATATAGGCACGGGATTAGTTTGGGAAAACTTAAATGAGATATTTCATCTTCGGTTTTTTTTTGGAACGGGCTCTTAAGTGAACGAAGATGGAAGTTTGATTTATGTTTTATTCCGCACGGGGCTTTGCCTTATGTCTACAATGAGAGTTCAAGGCTTAGCAACTTTAATTCCAGCCTAGTTGCAATTGGGTTTGATCAAATTTAATTTCAGGGCGAGCGTAATTCGTTTTTCTCCCTCAAATTCTAATTGCCCGTCAGTTTTAAACGATCTCCAACGAGATAGGGGATCATTACGTGTCTGCTAATATAGAGTATGTTTCAGCTGGTGCACTTGGCTTATTGACAGCTTTTGCGCTATATAGTCTGAGATCGATCTCATTTACAGTGGTTAACCAGAAATGAAACCAGCGGTTATAGTCGAACCTTAGGAATTTTAAGCGACTTTCTATAAATACGATTTTATGGAGATTTAACCTAATGCAGAAATTTCCCCAGACTTTGACACCTGGAATTGTCAGGGCAATTCCGATAGACAGGGAAAAGAGATTTCTTTTCAAGAAGTTAGGGAAATTCAACATGTTGGTATTGCATTTGGTTTAAGAGGGACCACAACCCTATCCTTTTCAATGGGTCGGGTTTGCAAAGATACTCACAGTTTGAATGAGGGAGGTTTGGGTGGGGGTGAGAATTGTTTAGGGTGGCTTGAAGGATCAGCAAGGGCCTCATATTGTTGTTTTTCACTTTGAAATGGCAGATTTCTTTAAAATTAATATACAAGTTTGAAAAATGTCCGTTACCTTGCACACGCTGCTAGCAGGTGGTTTAATTTTAAAAAATCTAGTATTTTAACGTGAAAAATGACACGTTCATGACCTTGCTGATTTATAAAGCTGTTTTAAACAATTTTTATTTTTATTTAATCTTTTTTTGTTTGACTGTGAGTGTCTTTGCAAATTTTCCCATTGAAAGGGATAGGGCTGTAATCGGCCAGTGGCGTAGCGAGCATATTTAGCGATCAGGAAAAAAACGCTCAAATTTGCGCCCTTCCACCCTCTGGTGTCTGGAAAACATCATAGTTTGTATTGTGTTACTTAAAGTAAGTGTAAAGTTTCAGCAATATTGAGTTTAATATATAATCAAAAAAAAAAAATCCTTTTTTTTATGTTAATAAAACTGATAGCTACTGCGTGTTTTACACGTTTTTTAACCAAAAAAAAATTGTTTGGGTTAAACTGCCCCATGTTCTCATAAGGCTATACCTACATTGCAGCACTATTGGCAATTATAGATTGTGCGTGGAAACTAATCAAAATTGGATGTGTCCAGATGGGAACCCAGCGTCTCTGTTCCCATGGTAACGTGACGTTTTTGTCTCTTTTCCATCCAGCCTCTGTTTGATATTCTATTTATAAATTTCCAGGGTTCCAGAGGTAATAATCAGGTGCACTAATTAGGTTCCATTATTCGTCAATGAGTCACTAATTACGATATTGGCAATTAATTGAACTTTATATTGGTTCAATTCGAGTTTTTTTATATTCGTCTATCTTATGAGATGCAGTAATGGCCTGTGTACCATGTGCATATACTTAACATTAATTCTCGTTGTTGCAAAGCTGCATATCAGCGATAAGGATTCGATCAACATAGAATATTTATTCGAGTTTGTTGCAGTCTTCAAGCGTGACTGCAGTATAGTGCAATAGGCCAGTGCACATTCTGATTGGATGTGATATTGAAATTATCTTGAAACGCTAATATGTAAAACCAAGAGTGGACATTAATAGCTTCATTAATCTTGTTTTGTATTAAAACCCCACAAATTGCTGAGTGAATGCAAATCATACCTTCCCAAAATAATGAAATTTGTAGATGTTAATCATTTTTTTAACAACTAACGGTGTTTAAGATGGACGAAAAACTAGAGTAATTAAATGTAAATTTAACCTGATTTAGATAAAATTGTATCTTTCAAGAAACCATTTTGATGGTATTTGTTAAGGTAATAAACCATTTTTCACCAAGGATAAGATGCGTTTTATTTTAATATATTGGTAGTGCAACTTAAACTGTAAAACGTGTGATGAAACAAGTTTCTCAGTACAAAAAGTCCATTTTGTGTAAGTTCTAAAAAACACATTAAAGCAACAGGTCGTTTTCATTTACAATTCAGTTGTTTTGATCTTGTAGCTATTTCCATATTGGAATATAACTGGGAAATGTTCACATTGCACTGGCAATGCAAACATTTTTGTAGGGATATATTTTGTATTTAGAAATGTAAAAATGTACTTTTCCTATGTAGAATCTAACATCCTCCAAAAAATTGTTATAAGACTGTCAACTATTTTACAGAAATGACGTTGGGATGTTTTGGCTTTTGTATTTTGTTGTTTTGTCAAGTTTATTTGATTTTTAATTAACTCGATAGTTGTAAAGATTTACAATTGTGTCAGTTCCTGTATTCTATTAATACATGTGGTAATGCATTTATAGTCAAACCAATTCGAAATCCAAAAATAAATACTCGTAAAATGTTCGCATTGCCGTTATTTTATTGCCACGCCACGTGTCATAACTGTTAAGTTTTTGCCCTAAATAGGCCATTTTCGAATGTTATTTCAGCGGGGATGGTCTCATCTCCCTCCCCATTTTTTCCTCCGGTTTGCTTTCTTGGCAGTGATCCCCAAGTTTTGAGTATGCGACGCTTGCATTTTTATATAATTGGTATTTATAACTATACCGTACACGTCTACTTTTTCTGCCAGAGCAAGTTTCTGGTAAAAGGTAGAGAAGAAGACTGTTTATGTCTCGCATCTGTCTTGTCAGGGCGTGGAAACTCAACTCCTTTTTCTTATTTTTATTCTCTTGTTTTGGCATGAATGCAAGCCGTGCATTATATCTCGACTTCCATATATTTATAACCGAGCATTTTGTCCGTGGACTGGAAAAATCGGACAAAAAATCCCGCCTTTTATTCCTCCGCACCCGAGCTCTATCATTAGATTGGCGGTGCATCCAAATAGATGGCGATGCGCACCGTTTTAGTGTGCCTAAAAATAGGCCCCGTGTCCCAAATGCAACCCCCTCGCGACTCACTTAGCCCGGATTAGATTTTGGGAAAAGGTGGTGCTGGGCTGCGGGAAAAACTTTTACCAGAACTTTTTTTTTGTTGCCAATTTCTGTTTGGTGTTTTTGCAACCGCCACTGCTTCTGCTGTTGGAAGGATCGGCTTACCGGATTTACGTCGTCGGTGGTTTTTTTGTGAACGCGTCAGCCTCTGATCTGGGTCAGTTTGGGAGCGTGACCCCGCGGGACCCATGTCCGAAAGCAGTGAAGACGACGAGGAGGAGTTTCCGATCCGTGTGCACCCTCCTCCGGCACCGGACGACCGCTTTGGATGGTTTTGTGAGTAAACCTTTGCAGTATTGCTTTCTGCATCATTGTAGAACTCCAGCTGAACCCTTCTAGAATCCCTGCTGAACCCTGATAGAATCCCTGCGGAACCCTTGTAGAGCCCCAGCGGCAACACTTGTAGAATCTCAGTTGAATATTTGTAGAACCTCAGCTGAACACGTGTAGAACCTCAGCTGAACACTTGTACAACCTCAGCTGAACACGTGTAGAACCTCAGCCTGACCCTTGTGGAGCCCCAGCGGAACACTTGTGGAACGCTTGTAGAACCTCATTGGAACCTTTGTAGAACCCCAGCTGAACCTTCAGGACAATATCACGGGGAAAACTATCACCGCTTTTTGCACGTGCTACCCCGGGCATTTTAAGGGGTTCTTGCAGGTCTTTCCAGCTTCGTTCCCAATAATCAGTTCTGTTAAATAAACATGCAAATAGTCACCAAGTTTCCTCGATAATGCGTTCCAGTCAAATATGGTTTCCTGGGGTGAAATAGCGTTACGTCATTGCAATGGCAAGATTATGTAATGGCGTTTGCATAATCTTTAAGGGACTTTTGCCTGACTTGTTCTTCCATATATTATACGGTTTCAAATAGATAGCTGGAATGCTAGTCTTTGAATATGGCATTCCGTCCACGCTTTATCTTCAAACCACCAATCGATCCCTCTGATTGAGCAAAACAGCCTCATTTTTACCTCATTGCTAATATTGCTCAGAAATTAAATGGAATATATGGTAAAATCCTTTATTTCATATTAGATCGTGTAGTAAAATGTCGTTTACACACTTTAGACGCCATTGCACTATCTCGCCTTATTTTCAGAAACAAAAGTTAAGTGAATTGTTGTCATTTGAAATAAGTTTAGTTCATTATTGATTATTATATTTATGATTTATGGTAAAAGCTCATAGTTCTACGATCGATTATTAATTCTGTAGTAGGAAACTGTTGAGCATATTTTTTAAATCTGCAGTTATGCTGTATCAAGTTATTGAATGAATTTTGACAGTGTCATATGCTTTTTTTTTAGATGAAATTTGTTAATTTCTCGCTGATTAGTTACATAGAACAGAATTGACTGCTTTTAATAGCATACATATGCCGTGCAATGAATCCTCAAATACACTCGGTGGTTGAGCGTCGTTGTTTAGGGATGGACTCAATTTAATTATTTATAACAAGCTTCATTGCTCATGAATTTCAAAAGTAGTATAGCGTACTTGAAAACTTTCATTTTATTAATGGCCGTTATGCAAAATGTTGTTGCAATTTACAAGTGCCTTGTTCATGTGGTTTTCCAATCCTTTTGTCTACGTTGGTTTTAACCCAATTAGCTTCTTTAGTTCAAAAATCGATTTGAACACCATTTTTTTAAAAGATTAACTTGACCGATGGAGTTTTAAACTTAAATGATCACATGAGCGAGGCACGGAACTATGCATAACATCCATTTCATATCTAAAATTTGTTGAGTAACCCCTAATTAGACTGAAATATATTAAAGGTGCACAAACGTTAAATCTATGGTATAATGCTGACAGCGGGGTATTGCTTGTTTGCCATTGCCAAGATCTCTTAATTAGTCATTTATGCTCTTTAATTGCTTGGAATCATGCACCAATGTGTCGCCAAGTAGCAATCTTGCCAAAGATGGCGAGTTTTGTATGCACATTTAATTATTATATGTGCAATTCTTTCATGGCACAGTGCATACGCATGAATGTAGTCTTAATAAATTGCAGCGGAGACATTAATTGTCACTTAATTAATCCGGATTAATGCCAGATTAGGGCCGCCCTTCTGCTATTTTGTCCGGATTAGTGTCTACTTTTTTGTGTATAGGGATTGGTTTCTATGTATGTTTTCACATAAAGTAGTAATACCATTTGTTCATTTTTCCTGAACAAATTGTTTTGATTATACAGTAGAACCTTGTAATTGTAGCTGCAGATTAGATGAATGTGGATTTCGGGAAGGATGCAACATGGCTGTTGCTACAAAAATAAAATATAATAGCCCAGCCAGAATGATATCGATTCTTTGAAATTATCACACCGGAAGTTGTATCTCACCTAGACGAAATTATTCCGACTTGTACAATACAGTTCATTAAATGCTGAGTGTAGAAAATTCAAGCTTAACACAACATTTTCATTTCGTTTAAAATGATTTTTCGTGTGTACATGCTGTAGAAACTTGAGCATTGTCACGCTATTGTTAGGAACATAATAAGAAAATGGGGGTGTTTTTGGAACAATAACAATGTATGCTGCTTCATTGCCGACATAAGAATAAAAAGGCCGGGGAGCAATGTATCCGAGTAATATGTTTATTGTAGAGAAAAGCCCTTTATTGTATCACACATGAAAACATCGATTTGAGGATGATTGCATTATAGCAGCTAAGTAATTAGAAAGATCTTACTTGAATGAATGCGAATTGTTCAACTGTTGCTTTACT
This sequence comes from Julus scandinavius, assembly GCA_034696685.1. Lineage (NCBI taxonomy): Eukaryota > Metazoa > Arthropoda > Diplopoda > Julida > Julidae > Julus > Julus scandinavius. Next base: position 19,163 of record JAQGAE010000870.1, on the reverse strand, counting down.
GCAGTATCTAACCATTTGTTTGGGCCTTTTTTAATCAGTTGTAATGATGGTGTGCACGAGTACACGAATTTCCATGCCAAACATCCAACTTTCCATCTTTGTAAACCGCATTTTGTGAATTATATTCTGGCTAAAATGGTTTTTTGGCGTTTATTGGATGCAACCCAAGAATGAACTAGAAAAAAAGTTAAATGTTTTTAAGTCCTAAAGTTGAAACAGTAAAGTTTACAAAAATCGCAGAATGTGGTTGTCTCATATTGGCAGGGGGAATTTCAATGGGCAAACTGAGACACCATAATTTAAAATGTCAGTGATGCATTTATTGAATATGTCAAATTTTAATCAGTGTTGTTATCTCTCATAAATTCGCCATTATGTTACCAATGATCGGATTTGTGCTCCCGATTACAACACCTTGTTTTTCAGCATCCATTTCATGTGATTTTCGCTAAAAATAAAAGTATGAATAACATTACAAATTGCTAATCCAACCATATGCTAGTTTCTATTATGGACAAGCGGTGCATAGGCGCTGCCACTAAAAACTCTTCTACGTACGTTGACAACAAAACTACTTAATCGATCCAATTTACAAATCCAACTGCATTTTCGATTTTAATTAAAACTTTTGCATTTTTAATGAAGTGCTATTTTCGTCGTGTTTAAGTTGGCAATAATTGTCTAGGCTTTACAAAAAGTACTTTGGAGTAAGTCCGATTAATTACAAAGCGCAGATATTGTGCAGCCCCTTCACCAATGTTTTAATTACTACGATCTTCTACTACGGGCATCGTGCCAAACTGCCGGAGGAAAATTCTTTGTGAACTTTCGCCCACGTTGGACATTTTGACATGGATTTTCTGTCATGTTACACATGCCTCTGTGGTTTCCAGACGTGGTGATCAATGTTATCTCATTCAATTATACAACGAATCTCATCAGCGAATGATGATAGGTTTGTGGCATAGCACTCAAGAAAAGTTCATACTCCCAATAGAGTCTCTACATCCTTTTCCATGTCTTGCAAATGACTACAAACTCGATCGAGAGCATCTAAAATATATAAATGTCATGTTTATTATTAATGAAACAGCATTATTTATGTCTCTCTATGTACGTCGGTTTAATTTATAGTTCTTTGACTGGAGTAATCAACCAATTAATTGGTATAAAATCAACAATTGACTTGCTCGTATTATTTACTCTGTGTTCACCATATTCAAATAATTCATTTTGCATCGTAATGATTTCGTATATAGTTGTTGTTATAACGCAGTTAATCATACATAAAAGATAAAGGGAATTCATATTTTTCAAAATGAACAACATATTCTAATATCGCTTAATACTGATATTTTAATAATCTGGGTGTTTCATATCAGTTGTTTGAAAAGTTTAACAAGATGGATTTGTTGTCTGTAAGTTGGAAGTATCAATTTTTAGGATTGCAGCAAAGAAAAATTAGAAAAATGATATTTTTTAATCATGATAGCAATAAACAACGCGCTCAGAATTTCTAATTAGTACTTGCAAACTCTTGTCTGCAATTCTGAGCTGCAGATTGACTGCTAAAATTTTCACATTCAATGAACATATAATTAACTCCTTTGAATGCAACTGGCAGAAATTCTGCTTTTGTAGGCAATAGATTTACTAGTTGCACGTTCAGACTTTGATGCTCTGGGTGCATTTTCCATAACCAAGCTCGCGGCCATGTTGGAAATACATACAATGCTGAAAGCTTACATGATACCATATAAATTGTCATTGTGTACATGTTAGAATTTTCTTTTTGCCTGCAACCAACTCGTTTTGTCGTGTATGGATATGCTGGATTATTGGCATTTCCATGTTCGTTCTATTAAAGCGGTGCTGGGTTTTGTTTACAAAAAGGTGCACTGGGAGCGCTTCAGACAGTCTGTGCGTGCAGTGTACAGTGGCTCCCTCTGGCCCCAACCATGAAGGATTCTGGTCCCGTATGCTCTACAGCTCTTTTGCAATGGAATGCTTAAGACTATGATTCCCCCATCTCTTTCATCCTTTTGCCATGCTCCTCGAGTAATAGCATCATCTTTCTTTTTTGGGGGATTGCCTCTTTATAGTTGCATGTCAGGAATGCTGACGTAGTTTCCATCATCCTTCTCTTCATCATCCCCCTTCTTCTGGCTGCCTGATGAGAATGGAGGCTATACAACAAACGTGGTTTCCCCTACTTTAGCTCTCGCAAAGGTTTTTGCAAAGAGACCAAGTAATGCTGCCAATCGATTTTTCCTACTTTCTATTTTTAGCTCCTATTCTGCCATTACCTAGGCTGCTGTAGCCTCCCCATCCTCGCTCTTAACAGACAGGTGAAGGTCTGCGGAAGGTGCCATTTTTGGTTCACATTCGAGGGATTGCCACTTGCTGGTGCTTTAATACATGTTTGTATTAAAAACACTTTGTTGCACCATGGTGACACTGTAATTGATCGACCACCCCTGTTGCTACTACTACTGCTGCTGCTGCACCATGGGGTCAGCGTGACATCACTCGTCCTCTGGGCCAGGAATGTGGTGGCGTGCCTATGCGTTAAGGTAGCGAATTATGGATGCACTAGTAAATAAATGCGCTCCATTTGACTCATAACATAGTCATGCCCCTTTTTCTACTTTGCCTGGATCTGCACGATCATCAAGTGTCGATATATGGTGAAGACAAGCTCGTGGATGGAGCATGGAGAGCCATCTAGCGGTTGCTTAGCGGGCTTATCATGTTGGTAGCGTGTTGCTAAGTGCGAATCAAAGCCTAGGATGAGATAATGCATACTCGAATCATTGGTTAGCAGTGGGGGTGCTGTTGTTGAGGGGTCAATGCTGAAGCGCCACCATGGTGAGGTTCTTGCACTGTATAGCACCACTTGTGCAGGTTCAGTTTATTTTATGATGCAAATTATTTTATGGATTTGTGGCTTATGCTCAATATGTCCATTGGGACCTTACTGGTGTATTTAATTTATCCACGTTGGATTTCAGATAATACATCCCTCAGAACTGCTATCCATCAATTGGCAATTCACCAAATTTTACTTATTATGACTTTGGAATTTGGAGAAATCGTAATCCTGCTGTTATTCACTTCCATGAATTTTCATAAAGCCATAAACTGCATTGTTTAGATAAAGTTGCATAAGAGTTTAAATTGTAAACACTTGGATAACTAAAATATGAACTTGGTACCATATGGTGCATAATGTTATATTGGTTTGATATGACCAGATGGGATTGGCATCCACTTGCTTCATTTCAAACTTCTGAATTCAATTTCATATAAAATTTACTTATTTTTAAAACACACAAAAATATATTTTTTTCCCCAAAACTTTGTATTAATTGACACCCTACAAAATTACGTGAAAGTCGTATAGCTGGATTACAATGTTATTTCTGTCATGCTAAGCTAATGCTAGCAGCTATATTTGTAGTTGGTATATTGGAACACAATGTTTGTATTTGAAGCTAAAGGTGCTACATATACATGTGTTTTCACTAAAAGCTTACAAGCAAGGGTTTATTGGTTGGCGAGGCAAATGTATTGACACTGATTCTGTTGGTCAAACTGAAACAGTTTGACAGATTGGCCATATGGGAGCTATACATAGTATCGAATACCTTGTATACCTGCAAGTACATAGGCGTTGATGCAACGTTGCATTGTCTACATTGAAACAGTTTAGAATTTCTCTGTATAATCTGTTATACAGTTTCTGCATCTAAAATAGCAAAAAAAAATCGTCTTGAAATCCAGCTGAGCTTCATATCCGCATATTGAAACTTGGGCTTTATGAAAGATGGCGGTAATTTATCCCAAATGTATGTAAATTGATGAGTTTGAAACTTTTTGTGTGTGTGTGTGTGTGTGGTGCTGTTGTTGTCATCTGCAGCACGGGCAACATACCATGGTTTTATCCGCTCTTTTGATACCATTTTGCCAAAAAATCGATGCGAATGGGTTTGATGGAATGGCGGGACTGACTTTGATGTAAAAGATGATAGATTGTTGGTGAAATTATAGAGAAAAAACTGCTATTGCTTATAAGATGCATTCGCTGTCCAATATAGAAGGCACTTATTGCTTGTTTTTTTCTTCATCTCAAACTCTATTTTCTACACGAAATGTCGTTAACTGTTATCTGGCACCCAGTTGCTGTTTTGGACAGCCATTTAGCTTTTGGCTCGATTTCGTTTTATTGGTCAACAAATTCATACGCATTTCTTTCCATAACTTGTCCGCCTTCCTGTAATAAGATACCATACACGGTGAATCGAAATTTGTGCTCGATTATAGTTTTGCCTTCATCATATTTAATCCAAAAATGTGTAAGGATGCAGTATTTTTTTTTTCCACATTTTTGCACAGACTTTGTACAAAATATTGTATGCATTATACGTATTATTCCTTAGAATTCTTAAATTGTTTACAGATTGAATTCCTGTGCTGATTTTTGCAATTTAGGGTTAGTCCGAATTTGATCTAGAAGTCAATTCAGAGTTTTAAACTGTATAAAAATCTAAGTCGTTGTCAAAAGATTTCAGGAAATGTTAATAGCCAATGATGAATATTTTCTTAATTTATTAATTTTGTGTGACGAATGTATATCTGTGTATTGCGTTATTTTTAAAACACCCTGTATTCCATTTGCCTGTTCATCTTTCAATGGTCATCTGTAAGTTTTTGAAATTTTTGACGAGTGTTTTTTTTTTTTTTTTTTGCTTTTTCCAATAACACTAATGCTCGTCTTCAAACATTCAACGTCTTTGATAATGTACGTCTTCATGGAAATCTTAGACATCTATAAATGTTAATAGCCAATGATGAATATTTTCTTAATTTATTAATTTTGTGTAACGAATGTAGATCTGTGAATTACGTTATTTTTGAAACACCCTGTATGCCATTTGCCTGTTCATCTTTCAATAGTCGTCTGCAAGTTTTTGGAATTTTTGACGATTGTTTTTTGCTTTTTCCAATAACACTAATGGAAACATGATTCTTAAAATGTCTTCATGGAAATCTAAAGACATCTATAAATTACTTTAATGCAACAGCCACCTTTAAAATTCTGATGGTTATCATAACGTTTTGATGAGAGGGCAATCAGTAAAATGTACCACTCAATATACCCCATGGATGTCATTGGACATGTTCCATCTTTTATTGCTGCTCCCCCTTTTTTCCTTCTCTATTCGAAGACCAATGAAGCGATTTTCGGTTTTGTTCGTGGAAACATGGATTTTCGATCTAGGTCTCATAAAAATCCAGATGCAGGAAATTTGAGTCTGATTAGCAATGGTGGTGCATGATGAACTGCATTTGATGACAGTCATAAAACGTTCATATAGCGCATGTTGTCTTCAGGACCATCTCCCCTCAGCCTCAGTACGTGTAAGAGGGTTGCGTGTTGCATGTTCAAGTGCCATTTGCAACACTTTTGTAATAAAGGGATGCTATAGTTCGCTCTCATCAATATTTCAGCTAAGTATAATGAATAAAAATGCTTTTGGGATGTAATTCAGAAATTCGCCACAGTGTTTCTGTCTGCCCTGCTTTCAACCCTCGTTGGAATAATGAAATCTACTCACTCAACATTATCATAATCGGCGAATGTTTATGGAACGGAGGAAACAAATTTGTAGACGCTTAGTTCGCACTTAGCACGCCTTAAGTCTCTCATATACTTGTCGTAATTTCTATGAAGTCACTGTAGAAGTAACTGCATAAGATACTTCAATGAATCATATCCTTGAATCCAATGACTCCAATGAATCATTGCATTATTTGCTTTTATATCTTGGGTCTCCTACTAATAAAGGCTTTTAGTATTGTTTGGGAAGATTGTGATGGAAACATCGTGTTCTATTGTGCAGTTTACTTATTTTTCTAAATTATTAACACCAGTTTTTCTCGCTTAACAATATACATATTCACATAATCTTGTATTGGATTTTGTTACACACCAATTATGTTCACCCAAAACACGAAAAAAATAAAACGTTATTGCAATAATGTTGTATTTTTTGCAAGACATACTACTTTTTTGCTCATTGTACTGAATATTTGAAGTTGACATTACATTGATTGCTCTATGCGTAACAATTGGAGCATATCAAACTTCTTGCAATTTCCTGTTTAATATTTTACTTTATGTTCCATTATATGCCATATTCGTACATTTTGTTGTGGTCCAATTTAGAAGTCTGAATCGGTAGGTTATTTATTCACCATTGTCAGACTTTTGTAAACACCCTAACAATACTACATACCGATAAACAGACGGGGATTTATTAATGCATGTTTAATGCTTTATAATCACTGATCACATTAAAAATGTAATTCTTCATTATTGACATAATTTTTAGAATAGAAGAATTCGAAGAAGACTCTTGAATGATGCACCTCCAACTCCTTGGGGATGAATTTTACATTTAACCCTATCTTTCCCATTGTGCGTAGACATTTTTAACATGTTTTTGCTCACAACTCAGTTAACTTCTGTGGGGAACGTGAACATTTTTCAATCAATAATCGAATTAATGAGCTGAAAACAATTTCGGGTGCAGTTTTATTGCTTTCATAATTTTTTTATGTTAGCTAGCGAGTTAGGTAAAATGCACACGCATGTATTATGGATGCATGCCCTCATTCATATTGCAAATAACAATGGAAAATTCATAGCAGGGAGTTTGCTGTACAAGTCAAAATGCAACTTTAGAAATTTTTTGGGCAGACGGCATCACTGTTATATGAAATGTAACGCAGTAGAATTGTTGCATGATTTATAGTCAAATATACGAAGCCTTTCACGCTTATCTTGGCATCATATAAGGTAAGATTTGTCGCTAAAGTTTCATACGTTTGAGAGCGCACTAGAACTCATTTTTTCAGGGAAATGAATAATAGAAAGATACAAATGGTTCTAGTGCAAATACAATTGCCAGCGATGTTTATTTGCTTTTCGATAGATCTATCTAATAGAAGTAACCGATTATAGAGTACTAAGGGAAGAAATCAGTATTGGTCAGTTAATGCATTAAATCGAATAATTTATGAAATGGAATTATACCATTAAACAGGTGGCGCTATAAAGTAGATGTGTGAACATGAAATGCAGTTTGTGTTCTTATTAAGCAGGGATTTTATTTTTAGTATGTGGTTGTCACAGATGAATCATAAGGTCTTGAATGGAAAATTAGGACTTTATCCCCTTACATTCTGATGTTTTTATGTTAGCTCACCTTTAGTGTAATAAATAGAACTGCATTTGGACACTTATTTAATCCATAAAATAAAACCTATAATGACTGGAGGTTTAAATGTATCCTGATTAGTTGTTGCAATGCAGCAACATTCATAATCTCTAAAGTCTCTTAATGAATTTACACAAATTAGTGATTCGTGCCTAATAAATTCTTGTTAAACTTTATTTACAAAATGCATTTCAAATGTGTCCAGTTCGTCTTTCTTCATCCAGATAGATAGATAGATAGGGCTCTACAGGTCTCAGCCCGTCTCGCCATTTATAATGGGTATGGTGTTTTTGCTTGGTTGTGTTTGTTAGTACACAAGGTGACATCCCAATTCCTTGTTAGATGGAATACTTTAAGTTGGCCATTATTACAATGTTCACCTTAAAACCATCAATCCCTGCACCTATATATGATGAGGGTTTGAGGGTTTTGCAGCACCAATCTGGAGTATTTTGAAATATACCTATGTATGTTTATACATTCGTGATTTCAGCTAGGTGTTGCAAAGTCAAAATCATCGAAAATGAAAAGTCTAACTCGACAGCAGGAGCTTGTATTATTTTTACTGCCTCTAAGGTTTATTATAAGTTGCACGAATTCTTGACGATGAAGACTAACAGGTTCTTGTTGAAGCTTGTATTTCTTTCGCACCAGCTAGGAACTACATGCCCTTGAACCCTGATCCTTGTTTGAATTGCAAATGACAACTAAGTTTCAAACAGGATTAAATCTAATTTCAACGCTGACCATTGAAGGCCTTCGAAACTCAAACATTGAATTTAGGATAAGACTACAAGTAGTCTAGAAGTAGCAGTGTTAGAATAAAATGCGCAACGTTGTAATTTCAACGTCTTAACACTTCCATGATTACACACGTGTGATGTGATGCAGAATTAAGAGCCTGATTTCAGATCCAGTTAATTTCCACACGTACGCCACGGTTGTACAATAGCAATTCAATAATTTCTCATGCTCATGGTTAGCCAATGGCACTCCGTTGCATAATTTCTCTCACTGTAATTATACTCGAATTGTCGGTTCTGTCTGTGCAGAGGGAGGACCCGAATTTAAATAATCTGCACGAGCTATGCCAATTTCGATCCAGGAGAACGAATGCAATTAGGCTGGAGAAACATAAGTTTTGGTAATCTCCTACGGTATGAAATTCACAGTTTAGTGGCAAGCTTGTCTTGACGTCACTGAATTATGTTCCCAATCTTGTGAATTGATTGCAGTTGCACAGCCGTTGCATTTCGGAGGCATTAGCCAAAATTTCCATTCCTCCTCCTCCTCCTCCTCCTGCAAATAAAAAAAGGATTCTAAGGTGGAATGCAAGGAGCCATTATTTCCCTCGTAAACCTTTTCTTTTGATTTCTCCCATTATTAAAAGAGAGCGCCATATCCATATATACCTGATGAAAAGGAAACGCCAGTCGATATTGTCGTAAAAATAAGGTGGCAGGGAAAGGAATTGCAACCCCTGTTCTTCTACGTCTCCCATCGAATTATTTGTCAGATGTATAGAGGGTGGCATGAAAGGATGGCAATTCGGTGGATTCATTCACCTTTTAAGGACTTGGGATTGTGTTCCCATTGCCGTAGATAATTTCAAAGCAGGTTTTCTGGTTATTGGAATCTTGGCATTACCCAATGCAACTCTGAGGCTCTTCTTTAAGATAGGTTTCACATGCCCATACTTCCATGGTGGCAGATTTTTTTTTCTTCTTCTATCTAGTCGTGTTGCAGAGGATGCTCGAATTAATAATCCATACTCTGAGCTTATTTAGCGTTGATGCCACTTGGTTAATGCACGGTTTATTTTAATGCATTTGCAGTATACACCATACTCGAGATCCACATTAACATTGATTACATACTGGAGACCTGATCTGATAATCAATACTTTTACATTGTTAATGAGAATACGTACTTTTTTAGGAAGTAATTGTACAATTTTTGTTCATTAAGTTTAAAGCATAAGTGTCGATTATCACTTGCTCTCCAAAAAAAGATGCCATAATTACATCAATTTTTTTTAAAAACATGGGGTTGGATTATCAACATATTCCTATATTGCAGATCAACAGAGTGCTTCCTTCAAATTAGTGATTTAAACTAGGTTTTTCTATGGAAAGTGATAATATCATGTTATCGAAGTCATAATTTGTTAGCACTTGATGTTGTTATGTGATATCGCATTTGTTATATTTTTGTCTGATATACTTTTTTAACACTAGCAACTATTTTGAGATTAACTAGCGTGCACTGGGACGTTTAATATATATCCTTTATTTCCAAATTTCTGTTAAGATCATTCATTAGGTTCATGGCGCAAATCTAATGACTGTCCTGTCATGAATGTTTAAATGGTATCCACGAAATGACAGTCCCACCTAACAAATGCACGCAGTTAAATGTTATTGTCAGGGTTAATGGTTGGTTTAATGGCCTGCACAATGGTGGATGGCCGTACGTAGGCTGTCTGGTTTTCATGTTTCGCAACAGACTGTGGTACAACAATCCATGGCTATGCACTGTTAAGATCGTATAATGCATGCAATTTTCGCATTATACAAGCGGTTTTAACGTTTTGCTCAGCCAATCTTCCACATGAATGAATTGTAACAAATTTCGATGAGGACAAATCTGGAATCTGAATATACAAGGATTATTTAAAATATACATGTGGCCAACAACTGTTAGGCAACATTTTATGCTCCAGGAAAATTGTATGAATTTTGTAGGCTTTTATAAAAGTCAACATCGTAAAATGTCTATATTGGAATGTATAGATTTCGTTGCAAGCATGTTCAGAACATGTAAGGAACTCTTCAGAGAATTTTGTAAGTGAAAAATGATTAGACATTGAATGGAAAAGAATGTGGCTCGAATTTTAATCTCTTCCTGGGAAGTTTCTTTACATTAGTAATGGGTTTCTGTGGGCACCTCAAGCTATATTTATGAAGTGGAAATTCAACTTTGGAGGTTTGATTATTTCTTTAATTGCAAAATGTGAAGCTTGGCATTCAATTGAATTACCAGCCCTGGTGATGTGCTTACTTTTTTTTTTCTGCCTTCTTCATCCGAATTTATTTATTTCCGTTCAAGTACATTTCAAGTTCGCCTTGTCATGCATCCCTATCTTCGTCTTATTTTGCAGCGTTTCGGCTCGTACTATATTTATACAAGAACTCCTCCTATCCCTTCTTATCTTTATTTCATTGCTACATTTCCATACTAAAGTGAATTCCAAAATCATCGCTGGCACGCGTGCCTTTTACCAAATGCTTTTTCCCCAAATAATCGCCTCCCCTGTTCATGCAGGGCTTTTTTTTCTTCTTCTTCTAGTTTTTAATCCCATTCCTATCGCTGTACTCCATATGAATAATATTGGCGTTCGCATCAGTGGATACTATTTGGACGCTTCCATCATTTCAAGGCGCCATTATATACTTCCTGCAGTTTTCGTACATCATTCACTCTTTACATGTTCCGCTATCGGGTCTTAAAAGAAATCAGCCATGTTTCGGTTGGAAATGTTGATAAGACGCTGCTATATTCGGTAGACAATGTACGAAGGGAAAGAAAGGGTGGGTTTTATTATGCAAATGAAATAGGCCCACTGTTAACGACCATTCGTTAAGTCTAAGCTGGGAATTAAGGGCGGAGCAAAGGCACGACGACGAGGCTTTGCTCCAGAAATCTTTGAGAAAGTTGACTGCCAAGCTGTACATGCGCCACTTAATGCATTTTTAAAGGAGAGGGATGCTTTTAAATGTTTAATGTATCCCTCGCGCATGGGTGAGAAGCTGATGACAAATAATTAAACGGTTTAAATGCATGCGATCCAATTTCTTGGAGTGGTTTGACTAGACCATGGAGTTGTTGTAGTGGCCTAGCCGTCTGGCGAGTAGCTGGATGGACATATTTGTCTGATGAGAGAGACTTCTTCTCTAAATAACGCTCCGTTTATCTGATCAGATTTCGACAGTCTTAAGATTTTGCAAACAAACAAGTGTTATTCAAAAAAGAATATCGTTTTTATGTGTATAAAGATATACACAATTCTAAATAAGTTCCATCTCCATAATAAAGTATGGCCAGGACTAAGGAAATGGAGAAAATAGAACTTTTTTAAATGGACTTTTGTGCGATTTGTTATGCACGATGAACAAGAACATGGGCAAGAATCGAGATTGCATTCTCTTATTTATTTCTTCTTGGTAAAGTTGCAGACTCGCCAAGTGTACGTAGGAGCTGTCTAAAGTTGTCACAATTACTCTCTAATCATTTCAGGACCTGCGCCACTTGACACATCATTAAACCGTAATTAAACGCCGCTGTCTTAAGGCACACTATAAGGCTGATTGGAGCATTTTATAAGAATTATTAGAAACAGCTATGGGTATGATGGTTTTTAGTTGGGTTTATTTATGCAGCATAAGATACCTAGGTTGAATGGATGATTTATTATGAATGTTTATCAATCTTTAATGTTTTTTCTGGCTATTGTTGGTGCTTATGTTTCAACTTTTATTTTTAAAGTATTATCTAACAGGAAAATAATGTAATTACTAGAAGTTGCATTCGTGCATTGCATCCGTGTTGGCATGGTTTGCCTGCTTCAAGGGGCATTCAAGGAGAACTTCTGGACATCGTACTTAAAGGTTGTCTTTATGCTGGTTTCAAATGTTAGATTTCTCTCTCTCCCCACTCCTAACAGCACGCCTTCAGACAATTAGGCTCCGATCTCAGTATATCACTAGAATAATCTTGCTTCCATCATGTTTCTTTTGGTCGTTTTTTAAAAAAAATGAACTGTTTGCCTAGGGACCTCAAGGCTCAAACAATGAAGCAACGACATTGTATACAATATCTGACCATACACTCCCCCCATAGTGCTGTTAGTGAAAAGATTCCAGCCATATCCAAATTGTATGTTCCCACTCCAGAAAAAAAAATGTAAAGACCACATTCCAAATATGAGCTCCAAAGGTTTCTCCAAAACGCCATCTTGCCGACGTCACGCCGGAGCAGTCAACCGAAATCCACACGCAAATCACGTCGATTTTCCGGTTTACACCAGTGGTGGAATGGGCGACTAAAGTCCACGAGAGTGGCCTTCCAATGCGCCTTTTTATCGGTTCGATTCTTTCGTCACCCCACCAGGGTTTTTTTTACTTCTCTCCTTCCACCGCTTTTTGGTTCCCTCGTCTCCGCGGAATATAAATTTGAACTCTATACCCGTGCACTCACTGCCAACTGCTGATGGCGTCTACTTTTTCATTGATCGCCGCCTCTCTCGCATTTCGGAAGATGCAGAGAGCGGCACTGCTGAAGTCGGTGGAGCGAGCGTGGCGAGGCTGCCCCTAGGAAGCCTGTCGGGACACGGATACATAACACAAGCCCCGGATTTCTCCAGTTCCATCCGCGGTCGGTGCCCGCTCCTCCTCCGCCGGGAACAAACACCCTTTCCCCGTTGTGCTGCATACCCTTCCCAAACCCGTTATGTGCCGCCCGATCGCCGACGCTACGTCGCCTGTCGGCGGCGGCGTTCCAACGCTGCCTAGGCGGCAGCAGAACAACCGACCTCGGCGGGATGCCAGCCGTCCGAGCGGTCAGTAGCGACGCGGGACAGCCGCGGACCCTGCCGCGGGGACCAACGAGGATTACTCGCGCTCTTCTTCGGTCCATGCTCCTTGTGTTTGTCAGAGGCTGCCATGGCCACCTGCAGCACCTTCTCGCTAACCGACTGCCCCGGGTTGAACATCGAAGCCCTGTGTATGTATATACGCGTTCTGTGTCGTGGGGTGCCGTTCTGTTTTCGGGTGTGCGTGCTTTTGTAGTGTTGGGTCACGTTCTGGTTTGAGGTGTTGTGAAGACAAAGGGTTGTTGCACCCTCTACGAGCAAAACCTGGGTCAATGGTCGTTTTTGCCCTTTTTGGAATGGACGCTAGGTGTTGAGGAACGCTTGATGCGTTCTGGAATTTGTCCCCAGGGAAAATACGATCCGGAAAACGAGATGGAAAAGCTCCGAGAGTATCGCCAGGGTGATTTTATTGAAATACAATAGACTCGTGATTTTGCAATACTCAATTTTCCGGATAAACGAAATGCTCTGTATCTAGATTTACATACTCGTCAATACAATGTTATTTATTAATAATGCATGTTATGGGTACTAAATGCAGATATTTCGCAAAACTCGGACCATCCTTCTCCATATTAGACAGCGATATGCTTTTTGGCAGTTTTCGGTTATCAACACTAGATTTACTGAAGTGAAAAATGTCATGTTATTACATCCTTTATAGGATGCAGAAGTGATTATGGGAAAAAGATGCGATAAAGGATGATTAGAATTTTTTTGAAAATATCTTCAAAGAATATTGATTATAATTTAATACGAATTTTTTGCTTTAGTTTTGACTTCCTTATAGTGTCGATAGGTTTTGCATTCTCGTGCATTATTCTCCACAGGAATTGTGTTAAATGATATCCTGGAAGTTTTACAAAATTGAGGCCCTTAGTTCGATTAGGATTTATTTTTTGGATAATATACGATCCACGTCATTGATTGTGATTTATTACAGTCCGTTAATTTATTTTAAGTTAACGATTGGTTGACTACAATAATATTGTTTATTTGTAGTCAAGTAGTTAAGCATTCACTTTATATATCGCTAACACCACTAGGTTTACATTATTCAACCATATTTTAAAAATGGCCCCATCTGTTTGCGAGAAAATAAACAGTTTTTTCTGTTTAGAGAAGCATCTGGATGGGAAATAATGTCCCGTTTTCAGACTGTAAATTCAATTTTACTTTTAAAGTACATGTACATTGTTAACCAAATATATTGTGTTCGCCCAAGCTAAAACACCATCTTCGTCCTATACTGTACGTAGAAATTTTTCATTGATTCCACATATCTTTGAAATTGCTTTAAATACGTAGTTTGAATTACAGAAATTTCTCACATGAATATTGGTTAGAGTACGTTACCAAAATGTGTTTCATCACATGTTCTGAATGGTGTCTATTATAAAATGAGATTGTTGAAATGACAAGCATCTCTTTACTTGTTTTGTCGATCACGCAATATGTCAAACTGACATATTTATGAACAAAACTATTTTATTTTTATATTATATGGAAGTATACTCGAAACGTGTTAATGCTTTATTTGATAGGATATTCAGTATGTGCCAACATTCGGAATTAATTTCTTACGAAAATGATGCAAAATTAGCAAGATTTGGCCTGGGTCCAAATTCGTCCAATTACCACCTTTCGTTTAATCATCGATTAATAAATAAAGGATTGCACAACAACCTTAAAGAGCCTTCAGTCGGAAGATGGTTAATTTTTATGAAGATTAGTTGTTACATGACAACGGTATTCCACAATTATTAATTTGTCTGTTTTCAAAATCTGAATACGAAAGTAGATTTTTGTACTTAATTTCTGTACACAAAATGTTATATCCATCTGTTAAAACATGTATTACATGAAAATTGATTTCTTAAAATACCTATAACTATTTGATTAACATGTTGTGTCTGTTTTATAGGCACTACCCTTGCTGTACCGCTATTTATTATACACGTATAAAGGCCATATCCCAATTAGCTTAATTTTGGTGTTATATTTACACCCTAATATAATGCATAGGCATTTAGGCTTATGTACTTGCATTTCGCTTCTTTTTTTTCGACAACGCCCACATAAAACGGCCATTAACTGTAGCTTTACACTCTTGCTTTTAGTATACATATATATTTATTTTTAGCTGTACTTGATGATATTCATATCCCAGACCATAAGCTTGCCATCGATTGTGTTGGTTTAAGGCTAATTAATAAAGTTATTAAAATAGTTTAGATTTTGGACAATTCTGTGCCCATAATTATGTGTAAGCGTTGGCCTACGCATTGCAATAATTTTCAAAAACGCTCCCAATTTTAAACAATATCATGCTTCATGCCAAGGAAATTATTCTGCCATGAATTTAATTAATTTTGCGGGACTAGCTGATAAAAACACACGATTAATGTGCATAATAAATGCATATTAATTAAAAAGCCATGCAATGAACAGTGAGTTAATGAGAAAAGTATTTCATTAATATCATGCTATGAAATTCTGTGCCTCAAACAACCAATTGAAAATTCTCTTTAAAACATCAATGGAGAAATCTAGACAATTTCTACCAATTTATCGTAATTCCTAAGTGGTACATTAAGTAGTCATCATTTCGAGTAAACATGTTTGCTAACCTTAAATGTTGGAAGATTTTTATTTGCTTTATGAAATGCTGAAATAAAATTCGAGACAGCCTTATATAAATAGGCTCCTTTCACCCCCCAGAAAGCTTTATTTCATATATAAATTGTTTAAACCTATAAAATATTGTAGATATTGCGTATGTTTTCGAAAATCTGCCGCAATAAAACGAAGGGTACCGGCCTGTTCACCTGTGATCCAATAAGCCTATCTGCAAAACAAATATTAGTTTAATAGTTGTATGTGGAATAAAAAATATATAAAATAGCGCTGTTTTATTTAGTATTTGGAGTTGCATTAGTGCAGATGACGAAAAAAAAAAAAACGAAATTTAAAATGTATTGAAATATTTACATAAATAGGGCAAATCTAAAAATAGATTGTTAATGCCTATAAGCAGTACATCGCTCGGGTTAACATGAATAACGATAAGTTGTTTTTTTTGGGGGGGAGGCGGGGGGAATGTACTTAGGGATACTTTATTCTTGAGGGTATTCAATGGTTTATGTGCCCTGTTTTTAGGGTGAAATATTTACGACTCGTTATAAGTAAAAGCGTAGCATGAATTTCACTGTACGTTCTTGTAGTAAATATGCTCATTAAATTAGTAGTTTTTCTGTACGAATGGACGTTAAATGTTGTTCCCAGCAAATTTCAAAACAAAGTAATAAGATGGTGGATTTAATGCAGTTTGCACATGCCCTCTCAGTAACATTTACATTTTAGCTTTGGCCACTTCTTTAAATTTGCATTTTAATCCCATCTTTAAGATTTATGGATGCGTGTAATAATTTCTGTAATATTTGAATAAAAAAAAACTTATTTATAACGAGGTTTCGGAACCACGCATAAAATTATGGCTAATTCGATAATTTATGCATTCCATTAACTTAAATGAATATTTAGACGTGTATTCTATTAAAATTTATGAATACATTGTATGTACATAACATTTATAACTGACCTTACAGTGATTGGGTCTATTCTGAATATCCGTCATTGAGACTAATAATATAAACTGATGACAAGGCTGAAAGGTTTAGGCATGGGTTGTTTTAACAGAGGGTGATCAAATACGCGGCCATCGACAACATTAAATATATATATCCATACAAATTTAAGTTGGATCATTGTTAGCATAATGTATTTAATTATTTCCATAAAGTTACATAAGTTAAGAGTATACATAATAAGAAAAATACTATAATCAGTGTGTGCCCTTACAACCCTTTAGATATGAATAGTTAGACCACCCTGCATGCTCTAAAAGATTTCATTTGAAAATTCTTTACAATTTAACCCTTTGATGGAGTTTCTATATTATCAAATTCATAGTATTATCTATTGGAAAGCCCTAAACTAAACTACCATAAATTGTATTTAACAAGGTTATTGGGTCCATTGAGTGTAGAATTAACGTTTAATATCAATTTGGGTAGCTTGACTGTATTTACATTCTATTAGGCCTATGCTTTTTTCAACACCATCTGGTGGTGGTATAAGCGGGACGTTTCTGTAATGACCACATTTTTTCAAACATGTTATGTACTCATACGATATCAGAGAGCGCTTAACCGGCTAAATTGTTCCATTTTAATGAATCTGGTAATTTTGCTCCAAAAGGGGTTTGTGGTATCCATCCGTAGACAAATAATGGATGCATCCACTAGATTATAAAATTGCGTGGTCAACTTCCATGGGCGGTTAGGTCCTCGGGCAATACACACACGCATTGTAACAATCTAAATTTGTGTCAAAATAGTGGGCGTGCCGCAATAATGCCAATTACCAACAAAGGGAACTCGACCCTTCCCGCAACTGAGCGTGCCTAAATTCAAGAAATGCCTCATTTTACCCCTCACCTTACTCTCGGGGCCCTGTTTGTTCCATCTCATTGTTTTCTCATTCATATTCCTCCTCGATTAAATTACAGAAAGCTTTCAAACATCAGAGGCATTTTTCCCCTCGCGCAAAATTGCGTGTGTTTTAATGTAGTAGTTGCACCACGTCATGTTTAACGATGGAAATTGAAACTCTTGGCATATGGGTGACAATCTGCGAGATGTATAATTTAGCATAAATATCTGTCATGCAGACGGGTTGCTGACAAAAAATGAATATATAGGCACTGGCTTGGATGCAAAAAAAAACGGTAGGAAAAGTAATTCTCATTAAGGTTGACAAGTGTCGATGCGACTGTTAAACTTGCAGTAGAGGGTTTGGGACATCCATTTTGACACTGCACACGCTCAATCTTTTTTAATTATGACTGGAAAAGTAGACGAAGAAAGGATTTTGTGTCATTTTGGAAATCCACAGTCGAGGTGCTTTGGTTTTAAGGTTGTTTCCTGGGAAAACAATGCAACAAGTTCATGATCGGTTTTTTTGTTGCATGTTGCAAAGGTCTATAGCTATTTCTGGAACAAACTGTTGGTGTAGTATATGCCATTAGGTCTTGAAACGTAATAACAAAAGATTGCGTTAAACCGCTTCTTAGTGTCATAACTTCTCCTCACATACTTTGTTTCAAGACGTTGGCAACATAAAAGGAACGTATAAAGCCTTTCATTTTCTGTGAAGGATTTTGTTCACTTTTCAAGATTTTTTTTTCTTTTCTTTTTTGATTCAAATGTTGTTTGCGGCTGCTGCATTGCGAAAGTAGGAGCTTAAGGATCTGTAGGAGAACTTTTTCCATTATGTATGTACTTTCTTAGGGTTTGGATGATAGAGGAAAGGTTATCCTTTTGCGTTTGTCCTTAAATTTCATAATAATAAAATATCGATGGCTATTATGCAGTTACATTTTCTAAAAGCTAGCAGTAATTAACGTTATTGCATGCATATTTCTGAAACATTCTGTGTAAAACATGCATTCTGATTAGAAGTACATAAGCAAGAAGAACGATTTTTTCTTTTCAATATTAATGTGATGATGTACATTTAAACCATTTTGTAGGTTTTCATGCGACTTTTATTGTACTTTCCATTAGCGATAATGGAACTTTTTCTCCCTCCACTCCCACTAAAATAACGTATAGTGGGCAATAACTTATCCATCTTTTAAAGGTGCTTCAGGATGGATAAGAGCGTTGAACTTCTTGGTTTATGGACGCCATAGTAATATATGGGATCTATTATTCGAGTATGTTATACTGCCAGCATTCGTAATTGTTAAGTGTTTTTTCTACGAAATTCTGCAATTGTTTTGTTGGTTCACATGCCTTATCCCATATTTTATAGAATCGCATATCGTTGTCTTAACGACAATATCCTCTCAACTTTTCCAAGAAAAAATCAGTTGGTACTCTTAACGAAAGGTTAACTCAATTTTGAAAAGCTTGGCAGGGGCCTGTTCTTATTTCTCTCTAGCCCCCCATACACGAGCATTCTTTCCCGCAGTAAAGATGATTCCGTATGGAAAGAATGCTCGTGGATGGATAAAAAATGGAAGCGTGCCGTGCTGGTCTCGCGGGAAATTTCCCGACAGACGGGTTTTTTCCAAGTTTATTTGACACGGTTAGTGGTAAATAACTTTCATTTCACAGTCTTTAAAACTGCAGGATTGGGTGAGAGGACACGCTTTCCTTTTACAG
>JAQGAE010000869.1:0-28689 GCA_034696685.1 Julus scandinavius | reverse complement strand
GAGGGCAAACTTTTTTGCATATGTGTGTAAATACTTGTATATACGTACATGTACGTCTTGGTGGAGAGCCGGCTTAAGAATTCAAATTTTTCAAAGCTTATACGATTGTTATTATAAAAATCACCATTCTAGCTTTCCAAACAAATTTAAAACTTGAAATATATCAATTATACTTGTTCTCTTAATTGAATTTTCGAAAATATTTAGAAAACTGACAGAAGTTCATTAAAAAAAATATATTCAATGCCACAGACACAACGTTTTTAAATTAAGTACGTATTTTCTTCAATAACTCATTTTTCCAAAGTTCTTACTACTTTCATATTTCAATGTCACAGACACTTCCAAAAAATTCTAATTCGAAAATTTTCTTCACTTTTAGCAGTAGAAAAGTTAAAATCAATACAGCATGCAATTCCTGAGGCCAATTTTACAAAATTGGTACCAAGGCTTTCAAACATCAAATCGTCCTTACATCCACCCCCATCATCGCCAGAGGTTGTATTAAATACTTAATGGGGACATTTAAGGAGTCCACACTGTTGAGTAAAGATAAAAAACTGATATCTTCTACTCAAATCCTTAAATGGTCCTGCAAGTCGACCCACACATCAAGACTGGCCACCTTATGAAGTGGGCGAAAGATTTAGAAACTAGGTGAGCGACAACCTGATTTCTTTACGTCTAGACGCCACCTATCACGAAACGCTTACCTCCCGCATGATCACCATTGGATCGACTGACCACTTCGAATCCCGATCGAAAATCCCAGATCTGGATAAGTTTTGAGCCTGATGGTTAAGCCGAGAAAACAGAAATTCGGTTTTAAATCATCGTCAACAACATTTAACACCAAATCCGGGCAAACGTGGCTTCCTAAACTGCTCGGTGTTTAATAGAGACGTATCAGAGCAATATCTGCTAGTGAATCTGGATGACAATTTCTGATCGCTGGGCAAAACACCAGATTGGACATTGTGGTGGGTGCAGACCCCCCACTCGACATTCCCCATTAGTTTTTTTTTTAACAAAGTGTCCCCCTCCCCATTAGCCTGTAGTAATGATCGTTGCACCTAGCTTCAAATTAGCAGCTAATGAGGGGACGTTTGCGAGCATGGACAGTGGGCTTTTGGGACCGGTCAACCATGTTCACCCCCTAAAACAATAGCCAAACCAGCACGCAATCCACGCATTCGGGCTAATTAGATGTTAGTAGACACCGATTAGCTGCCAGGCACCCGATTGTTAGCCCAAAGACTGGATTGTGGATTTCAAAAACCTTAAAAGGGAGAAACGAAATTAGAGGGTGCAATAATTGATTAATTTCACGGCAAATAAGTGAATCGAGCCATAGCAGGGTGTGCATGCAGGTAGACAGCCCACGCGTCAAAAAAATGTAAATGCACAAAGGTGAGTCATTTCCCAATTAACCCCGTTTTTTATGACAGCCTGCTTGGTAATACGTTATGAGTGGGTTGGATAAGGGATGACGAATTCCATAAATGGTGGCCAAGCTGCCGCCCACTGACCCATAAAGCGCAGCTAACCTAAATAGGGAGCAACTAATCCTTATTAGGAAAATGAGGAAACGGTCAATAACTCGATATTGCTAATGGTCACAAAAGGCTCAGTAGTTGCAATTAACATTCTGTTATAAATAGGACCAACTGCTTACATAACACGTAACACAGAGACCAGTTGTTCTGGCAAATTGAGAAACTGGTCATGGCTGTGTTGCTTCAAAGCGTCAAAGCAATCGTGCAGTAATCAAAACGAATATTACATTTATAGCAAAGTTTATTTGGAAAATCATATTTCTCATTTAGAATTAGACGCTTTGCAGCAGATTCATAAATCTTTTTTTTATAAAAATAAATCTTAATTTTCGCTTTATGAATCAGTCTACAAGTAGAGGTCCAAATTTAGGGGACATACCACGCTTTTGAATATAAGTTAGATTGGAGGATAAAAAATGTTAATCCTTTTTAACAAATTAATCTTTTTTTTTCATAATACATGTGTAATGCAAGAGAAAAAATCCATTAACACTCCACTGATTTTTTAGTCTTGATATCATAGCACTAAAACAAAGGTTCTGAATTTTTTTCTTTACGTTGTCTGGAATACTTCCTTCTCTTTACAAAAACAAATAAAAAAGTAGCATTGTTGACATGGGAATTCTCAAAATTTGTACTTTGGATTCAAAGTCTTTGACTGAGCCCCGAACTGAATCAGATACATGCCAATTTTTTTTCTCCATATGCAAATCAGCAATGGAATTCACTTCCAAATGATAATAACAAGCTTCTGCAGCTTCAAATTAATTTATTTTGAAGGTAACTAAGTCCTACTCTTCCAACAAATATATTTATTTATGCTGACTGTAAGTTGCTACACTGAATCAAATATCTACAATTTTCTTTAACAGAGAATGGGAAATTGCCATTCTACAATTTAAAATTTCCTCCCAAATCATCAGCAATCAGCCCAAATATTCATTTTGCTAACTCACATTAACAGTTGGAATGTTTTGATATTGACATTCATTTAAAAATTAAATGATTCTAAAGTTAAACTGTGTAGCAACTTTAAACTAAAGTAATTAATTTGTACCATAGCATGATTAAGACCTTTCTTAGGGCAATTCAAAATTGTTAATACAATAATTCAAATATTCAGTCATTCATAAAAACTGTAGACTTATAATGGATATGTTGAATAACTAGGGATGCCTTTAAAACTGTTTGCTGCAAGCAATTAAAACATTGCTAAATGTTGCAGTCAGAATTTCCCTTTTTAAATTCTGCCTTGAGGGCAACTATTTTAGTCCTTGCATTTCCGTTTATGGAGTCAGTCACAATATGATAGGATCATTCATGCAAGAGGCTGGTAAGACTAGCCAGAGACACCGTTGGGTACAATTCAAGAAGGACGGCCCCAAAATTCCTTTAAAAATCTACAATTTTTCAAGAAGTTGTTGAGATATTCTTTTTGAATTACCCCTCAAGAGCCTGGCAGCTACCAAATATTGCAGGAAAGACCATTTTGTAAGTTAAATACGTGTGCAGTTTCACAAATTACACAACAGCATCTAGCTGGTGCGTTAAGCCTCTCTCACGAAATTGATTTTTTTACACTAGTAACACATCACTAGTTATTGCTGTGCACACATGGCAAAACAACACAAAATAAGAGTAATTAAAAAAGCACATGGCTCATCTTGATATCTATAAAACTGATGCATCTCTAGCTCAAATGCTTGAGCACAGGCTCAATAATAGCGATTGTTAGTCAAATTTTGCACCTCAAAATATGTTTTCACGTGATTCCCATCCCAGTTGGCCCAACTTTTCCACTTTGTATGTACAAAGCAAACCAAATAAAAATGATTGGGTGCCAATGATGCTTGGCTTTTTACTCCTGAGATGAAAGTAATGTAATGAACATGTAATTTTAAAAACTAAGTAGATTGTCAGCAAATTAAAAATTCATTAAACACCTCACACAATCAATAGAGTCTCACGTATTTATTAATCCACAATACCAACAGAACAGCAGTTTTCTAGTTCTTCTTCTTGGAGACACCAACAGTTCTTCCTCGCCTGCCAGTAGTCTTGGTATGTTGACCACGCACACGGAGACTAAACAGAAAAAAAGTTGTTAGCAAATAAAATCCTGCTAACATTATGATTCAGAAATGAGACTAAGTTTTTACTCACCCCCAATAATGACGCAAACCACGATGAGCACGGATCTTCTTCAGCCTTTCGAGATCCTCACGCAATTTGCTTTCCAAATTGTTAGCCATAATTTGGCCATATTTGCCATCCTTAACATCTTTTTGTCTGTTGAGGAACCAATCTGGGATTTTGTATTGTCTTGGATTGGACATAATAGTAACTAGCTGTTCCACCTGGAAAATAATATTGATGGTTAAGTGGTGTTCAACAATAAAGCACTAGTCATTAAGATTTAAAGACATGGAAATGTTCATAACCACAGTTAAGTACAAAACAAATCCTAAACAAAAACTATTTAATTATGAATTTAAAAAAAAACTAAGTTTATGCCACAACCTGCTCTTGAAATCGCTTTTTCGAATGGTTGAATTATTGAATTATGTTATGATGATCGACATGCCATTGCGATTCAGGGAATGTTATGTCGTATTGGGAACTACACACATTTATACGATTCCAAATCCCAAACTACCAACTTACATAACTACACTGCATTATTCGTGAACGCTTAGTTAATTAAGATTCTATAAACTTGCTTCTGGGTAAAGACACAGTTAAAGTAAATTTACTGACAAAAATTGCTCAACCCTTAAGATTTCAATAGCCCCCTACCACAACCAATTAAATTTTTATCAATAGACTACACAGGTAATGAAAAGTACAGAACACAAACTTGAAATTCGAGCATCGACTGGTGTTTAACAAGAATTTCAAGTATAATTCCAGACTTTTCAGAGGTACTAAACAAATTATCAAGTAATTTCCTGATGACTGGACATCCTTAAAGATACATGCTAGGCGAAATTGCAGGTCTTTGTAGACTTTATAACATTATATCAAAATTGCTTTTAAAGTATAATAATAGTAAAGTAAGCCTGCCCAGACAGAATTTGCTGAAAGCCTTATAAAACAGAACTCAAAACTCTATAAACGCTGATATGTGCATGACATTGATTTAGCACGTGGCTTGGCCAACGTGTGAACACCTAACAGAAAGCAACTCACGTTTATACACATATCAGTTACTATTCATTGATTTTATAGTTTTTTTTGCATTCACATTCAACATTTTTTACTTAGCTTTAGTTTATGAACATAAGTTGAATTTACAATGCAGGATTTCCACCACATATTTACCTCTTCGTCGGACAGCTCCCCAGCCCTCTTGCTGAGATCAATATCAGCCTTGCGGCACACGATATTTGAATAACGGCGACCAACACCCTGGTAAGGCGAAATTAGCAATTTTAAGACTCGATTTACAACTTTTACAACACAATTGAGATTTAAGTGCTAAAATCCTTACCTTAATGGCGGTCAAAGCGAACATGATGTTCCTTCGTCCATCAATATTCGTGTTCATAACACGCAAAATATGCTGAAACTTTTCTGGAATAACGAGCGACTGTATAGGGAAAAAAAACAAGCGAAATTCAACAAATTAATACATTTTAACAGTTTCAAATTCTAAAAGCACCATTTCGACAGCACACGTTTCAGAAACGCTGACAATACGAAATTGAATTTGTGATATAAGATTCAAAATGCAGAAATAAGTCGGGAAAAAATACATCGTTAGACGGAAAACTTTCCGTATTTTAACAAAAATACGATATTAATTTATTGTGCGATTTATTAACATTAGATGGATCGGATTATAAAAACAAAGACATAAAAACCTACCATGTTGGCTCGATGGCGGTGATGAAGACCGGAACTATGTGGATAGAGAGCCGAAAGTGGAATAGCGGATGGAACGCAAGCGGCAAGAGCGCCACCTAGAGCATGAGTAACTAATGCTATATGCAGAGTGGCACGCAATGGTTATTGGTATGATTTGTGACCCGTTCTTTAAAAGGAGTAAAAAATCTTTTATTGTTTTTACGCATGTATGTGGACAGAATGGATACATGTCCCCAACGATGTTGCCAAACTTAATTTTCCGTCTACTATTTATGATCCGCTTGCGATGCATGCGCATTCTTTAAAATTATTTAAATGTTTGCTAATTCATGCATGGACCCAGGAAACATTATGCGATGTTTTGCCGCCGTACGCTCGGGGGTGATGTTGCGATGATTCCCAAAATGGCGAAAGAAACATCGCTTGTTGCTATGTATCCATTGATTATCGTCTAGTCTAGACGCAGAGTGGCACACTATTGTTTATTAGCTTAATTTAAGGCCCTCGGTATAAAAGGAGTAAAAATAACACCAAAACATCTACTGCTTTTAAATAATGATTGAATCTGAACTTAGTTGTTTATGTGTTTCTTCTATAAATATTAATTACATGTTGGCATTAAAAAGTGCTGCTCTATAAAAAAACATTCAGTATTTAATGGAGTACATCACGTAATCATCAGTCCCCTTATATCAGCCTTAATAAAAGGTAAACGTTATTAATAATCACTTTTATCTAGTTCAGGCTTGCAATTAGAGGATCTGGTCCTTGAATTTTGAACATGTTTTTAACATTTTTTTGTGTAGTTTTTCCTTGAGTAATTGCGACAATGGCAGAAAAATTAGAACACAGGAAGAAGCTTCAAAAGGTGCATATAACTTTCAAAACGAAAGTGATTATTTTGCATTACAAAACCTTGCATAACATGGGTCATGTTGCTTCAAAGTTTAGTGACAGTTCGGCAATTCGTTGGAAAAGGGTCATCGGCGGAATAGCCCAATATAATATTTTTAATAAAACAAACATATATTTAAAAATACATCGGCTTTCCTATGACACTATTCCAAAGAGTTGATGAATGGTTCACAAACTTTCTCAAAAGTAATATAAAATTCATGATATCTCAATAATATTTGAGAAATGGGGGAATCCTCATCAATGCATAGTTTGGCAGCCTCTCTTATGATTTTTAGGAGCTTATAGAAACATTGTCAGCTGAATTTCTGGCGGAAGAAAAGAACAACTTAGAACGTTACATAACACACCCAAAAGGGCTCATTTTTGATGATCTTAACCGAACGCAGAGGTATGCATTTTAAGTTTTGACGGTGATTGCATTTGCTCTATTCTGTATGTCTACCAAAATTTTGCTTTCCAGGCATTGGCACAGAACACCAAATCCTCAAAGTTTGTTTGACATAGGCATTTCACCATTGAACACGACATTGGAAGTTGAAAGGGACCTGAAAACTGGTGCTTTGCTAGGCTTCCGTGAGGTATCGTGACCGGAATTCACATGTAGTTAATAAGCGTATCGTATTGTTGCAACACTGGTGGCAATTATAATCACTTGTAGGTGGAAATTTCACATGTTGGAGAAACAGCAAAATCGTCAACTTCTTTGCTGCGCGCTCCTGGTCCTGTCACAGATGGCATAAAAGGAAATTCATCAAATCTTCCTTTCTGGCCAGGTGGAATGGAGGAAATAACCCTCGATGAGTTGTTAAACGTTGATGGTTTAAATGAAATAGATTTCGAAAACAGTAAGAGACAGGCTTTGCTTGAATTTTATATACATGTGGTAACTATTTAACATTGCGGCACATTTTTGTTCAAAAGTGATGAGATTTTTTTAATTCATAGATTTGTTAAAAGTTCCCCCTGGTTTTGAATTTGGAATGGATTTTGACAACTTTGACAGTGTAACTAATGATAGTGAAATTCCTGGTGAATCAATTAATGAAGTAAATTTGGCCAAGCTCTTGCTGGACGATGAGGACGATTTTTTTCATAAATTTGTCAGCAGAACGCAAACTGCTGAACAAAAAGAGGAAATTCCTGAACGTTTAACTCAGGAGGTAAATATTACCGTGGAAGCCACTTAGAAGTTCTCGATTAAGAAGTTCTCCACTCTAAGAATTCATATTTCTAAAGTCCCGAAATAAAGTTTCTCACTTAAAAATTTATGTAACAGGATCCCAGGCATGTGATTTTAAATTAATTTTTCTCACTTAATAAGTTTCCGAGTCACAATCTATATGTCGATTTGTTTGATCTGCAGAGAATTTCGATATGCATGTATTGAACAAAAGCCGAACAAGGGCACACCGTATGATTTTATAATCGTAGAAGCTAGCTAGGTTAGCTTAGATAAGGTTTAAGCTCTTGCAATATTTTTCCTAAAACAAGAATGTCTATTTGATGTCCCAGTTGTAACCGTACTATGTTTACCTCTGGTCCCTTGAAGAACTTCTTAACCGGGTCCTACTTCATTGTAAAGTTCTGCTATAAAAGTGGTTTTTGCCATAAATATAATTTTTATTTTTGGCATAGATAAACCATGTCAGAGATGAATGCGATGAAATACTTGAGGCTTCAGTTGCAAAGGTTAGTGCTGTTTCTGTAATAGATTTTTCATTAATGTACATTTTTTATATAAAGAGGATTTGTTCTGGTTTTAGAAAACATTTTTGTCATTTATTTATTTATTTTGTTGGCAATCTTTTTGCAATATATATAAAACGTGACCTGAACAAATATGTAAATAGGCATAATAATTATTAATAGAATTCATAAGTACAGCAAAAACGATATGCACATTTAAATGTATGAAAGTTATATAATCACGTAATGCAAAATTGATGCCTGCCTTTGCTTAATTTTAACTTAATTGAACTTTCCTCTTTTATGGTGCTAATTTTCTCAGTGGCATGTGCGCGTGTAAAATTTTGGCTGCACATTTTCAACCTTCCACAGTTAAAGATGTCTGGTCCTATTGATGTTTTGGCAATTTCCAAAGAACCTGATCCAAATGACATTGCCCTGGCAAAAACGGAATGGGCAGAAGTTCTCAATGTCAATAAATCCGTGGATGATTTTGATAGGAAAGTTCCCTTTCCGGCTCACACCGTAGGTATTATCCATGTACTGTATGCGAATTTGCATTTGCCTCAAATTGAGTTTTGCTTTTTATATACTTCGGTCTAGTGGCCTTTTGAACTAGACACCTTTCAAAAACAAGCAATTTTGCATTTGGAAAATCAAGACAGCGTTTTTGTGGCTGCCCACACTTCAGCTGGGAAAACTGTTGTGGCTGAATATGCGATTGCGCTATCAATGAAACACCTGACAAAGTAAGTGTGGCTGCACCAGTTTTGTTTTTTTTCACAAATTTCCATTATGTTCATATAAATGTGACTGCAATTTAAGAAATTGATGTTCCAGGACTGTCTACACGTCTCCAATCAAAGCTCTCTCGAACCAGAAGTTTCGAGAGTTTAAGAAAACTTTTCAGGATGTGGGTCTTATAACTGGTGACATTCAACTATCGCCAGAATCGTCATGTCTGATAATGACAACCGAAATTTTAAGGTATGTAAATTTGGCCCTGTTAATCATGTTAACATTTTTACAAAAACAATACCAAATGTGAGCACTTTACAGAAATGTAAAAATATTCTGTACATTTTCCTAGATCGATGCTATATAATGGGTCGGATACGATCCGGGACTTGGAATGGGTTATTTTTGACGAAGTTCACTACATAAATGATAATGAAGTCAGTTTTAATGTTTTAATTATTTTTTCTCAAAATGACTGCTTTCCAAGTTGCACATTGTATGTTGCAGAGAGGCGTTGTGTGGGAGGAGGTCCTTATTTTGTTACCAAAACACGTTAACATTGTGTTGTTAAGTGCAACCGTACCTAATGCACTGGAATTTGCCGACTGGATCGGGTATGTAGCAATTCCAACTGGATTTTATTTACTCCCACCGAGTGTTGCAATTTTGAACTCTTGTATGCTATTTAAGGCGAACAAAAAAGCAGATCATTTACGTGATGAGCACACCTAAAAGACCAGTGCCGTTGGAGCATTACCTGTATATTGGAACTAACGTTAAGGTGCAGAATGAGCTGTTCATGATTGTCAGTTCTGAAAGCAAATTTATAATTGCTGGGTATGTTTTTGCTGGCTATTTATGCTAATTTCAAACAATTTGAAAGTTGCTGGGTTGATAACAAGCCGTTGCTTTTGTTGATGACAGATATAATGCGGCTAAAGATGCTCACACTGGATTTAAAAAAGATCAAGCTGGTGGAAAACCGGGCACAAGCAGTTTTAATGCACCTCATTTGTCACTAAAACAGGTTAGTTTCGCTGTTATAAAAGTTTGTGGCGAAAATTTTGTGACAAACATTATTCTAGTCATTTACATTTTTTGCTACTAGGAACGCAATATCTGGTTGAGCATACTGAATTTGTTAAAGAAGAAAGATCAACTACCCGTTGTGATCTTCACGTTTTCCCGCAGGCTCTGTGACCAAAATGCGCAGATGTTGACCTCCCTTGACCTGACTTCAACTAGTGAAAAAAACAAAATCCACGAGTTTACAATGAAATGTATGAATCGGTTAAAAAGTGATGACAGAAACATTCCTCAGGTGAAGAGCATGCAGGAGCTGTTGATGCGAGGCATTGGCATTCATCACAGCGGCATTCTACCCATTCTAAAAGAAGTGGTAGAAATGCTGTTCCAGGAAGGCGTGGTCAAGGTTAGTGCAAGTGTGGGATTTCTCAGCTAAGAGAGGTGCAGCGAACCAACGGCTTAGATTCATTCAGCACGTATTTCGTCAATGTGCGGAAAATGTAAAAGAAACTGGCTACGCAACTCTGGTTCACCCTATGTTGGAGTATTGTGCTCCTGTTTGGAACCCTCACATGATGGTTCATATTCAGGATATAGAGATGGTCCAGCGTAGGGCAGCCAGATTTGTTTAGGGCAGTTATCAGCATACCGCGAATGTGACAGAAATGCTCCACTCCCTAAATTGGGACACATAGAAGTCTAGATGCGAAAAGTTATCTATGGGGTTATTCAAAAGTTTTAATCTCTCTTGAGTCCCATGTTGTTTCCCGTGTATTAACGCCTAACAACCACTCTAGGAGTAGACATAATCACTCCAGTCCTTTGACCGAGCTTCATGCCAAGACAGATGCTTACTATTGGTCCTTTTTTTGCATGCGATTAGACGATGGAATAGCATACCTGGCGATTCTTATGATTTAGTTCAAATTCAAGTTAACAATGATGACTAAGTCGCTGCTAAAGTAGGAGCATTGTCCTGGAATTGGCATTTATTTGCTGACTGTAGATTACTGAGTTGAATTGAATTGAACTTGGAAAATTGATTTCCTGTTTTTTGTTTTTTTTTAAATTGTAGCTATTGTTTGCCACTGAAACATTTGCCATGGGTGTCAACATGCCAGCACGAACTGTAATTTTTGATTCCGTAATAAAGTATGATGGCTTCCAGAGAAGGACTCTACGGCCGGAAGAATACATCCAAATGGCTGGTCGAGCAGGTCGCAGAGGACTGGACCCGAAAGGAACAGTCATAATCCTGTGCAAAAACCAGCTTCCGGAAAGATCCAGTCTAGAAATAATGATCCAGGTAACTAACATATTTAGCAAAATTAGTCTCAGCTTATTCTATTACTTATAAAAAGAACAAATTATTTAATCAGTTGTCTGTTCGAATGCTCGGAAGTTGCCATTCAAGATTAGTTGTTCTGTTTAAATCTACACAGGGTAAACCCACCGTATTGGAGTCCAGATTTCGTCTCACCTATGCCATGATCTTGAATTTATTACGAGTTGAAAAACTGCCAGTCTCTGAAATGATGAAACGAAGTTTTTCCGAAATTGGGATGCAGAAAAAGGCGTCTCATTACGAGAAAAAACTTAAGTCACTCACAGAAAAACAAACGACACTTGCGGAAGTTGATTGTGTCCTTTGTCGGGCCAGCATAGACAATTATTACGATTTGTGTCTGGATTATGTTCAGCGCCGGAAGGCTTTGTTGGTAAGTTGTTCACTTAAAATTCTGCAGCAGTTTTCATCTACTATCTATTGGTACATTATTTTTTAACCATTTAACTTCTGAAAATATTATTTAACTATCGGTGTAAACTCTTTAGCGATACAACTTTTTATCTCCTCTTTAAAGGCTGATCTCGAATCTTCAATGTAAGCCTTACGAAAAATAATAATATACAAAAGAAGCATGCTTATAAAATGATATTATTTGGGAAATGAACTAAGAATCTTCATTTGGCATGATTAGTAATTTTTAAGGCGACAATTGAACACTTTTACATTCTTGGAAAACACGCGTTTTTAAACCTTCCTGCTTTTGTGTTTTTCTCAGAGATCAGTATTAAATCATCCATCATCTGCAAAAGCTCTTTGCCCTGGTCGAATTATAATTGTTGGAAAGCAGAATGCGCTATTGGGTATCATCGTGAAAATCACAAAATCCACTAGCAGCCAAAACCCCAGCACTGTTCTGCACGTTCTCGTTGCCAAAGAAAGTGGTGCTGCGGTTACGGAGGTGCCACCGACCAGACGGACAAGTTCTGATGCCTTATGGATACATTTGCTCAATGCTCGAAGAGCGAACTTTGGTGTACCCGGAGCGCCTTTCGAGTACGACATAATCAAATGCGACATCGAGGACATAATACGCTTGACCGCCAACATTGTTCAGATGGATGGAGACAAAGTTTACAAAGATTGGGACAGGCGACAGATACCGCGATTCAAGTAAATCAGTTTGCTTTCTTCCTTATGTTAGGGATTTTAAGTCGTGTTACTGTATGTTTCGAAACTTTCTTCATAAAAATACTAAAATTTGCTTTTGTTCTGTATACAATAGAGAGGACCCACCAAGCGCATCTTTTGTTGTAGCAGCACAAGAGTTGGCTACTAGACTGCAGATGTCGAGCGACGACCTTTCAGAATTCGAACCCTTGAGAGATTTGAATATAAGAGACATAGACATCTGTGATGAGTGGACCAATTTGAAAAAGCTTTACGGACGTTTGGATGAACATCAGTGCATCACGTGCATTGCATTTGAAGATCACGTAAGATTTTTTAGGTTTTGTTTATTCTAATACCTGGGTTACAAATCTGCATTTACCAAATACAAAACTTGTTGTAATCGCCTGAAAAATTTGTCATTTAATGCTACTGTCCAATTATTGTTTTATTTATTGACAATCTCGTAATTGAGCTGAGCTGCCATGTTGTTAAATTGACATTTGCATAATACATACATATAAAAATTGGCCTTCTTAAAATTGCTAATAAAATTGGTAATTTCTTTTATTTCAGTTCAGTACGTTGCACACCAACAGAAAACTGAAAGCGGAATTGCGGGAGGTGAAGCACCTCTTATCCGACGACAGCCTGAAACTCAGGCCAGAGTACATGGCACGCATCGAGGTGGGAACATCTGTAAATCTATTTTGGCAGCAGTTTGAACAGATCTGCCTTTTAACTAAACAAAATTATTGACTTTTTAAAGGTTTTAAAGTCATTGCGTTACATCGACAACTTGGAGACGGTGCTGCTGAAGGGACGGGTGGCCTGCGAGATCAGCAATCATGAGCTCGTAACCACTGAACTGGTCTTCGAGAACGTCCTCACTGGTTTTCAACCTGCCGAAATAGCCGCTTTGTTGTCTTGCATGGTGTGCCAAGAGAAACGGCATAAGGATGGGGAGGAACCGACGCTAACTCACGCTTTAACAGAGGTAAAGCATTTTTCTAAATTTATATTCTTTATTTTTTTTTCTTTCTATCATTTATAACCTACGTCAATGTAAATTTATACTTCAGTTAACGTTTTCACAAAGGTGAATAACATAATTTTCACTCATTAACTGGATACTAAAATAATTATGTATAGTTCTTTAGAACCATAGTACAACATATATTTTCTATAACTGCAGGGTAAAAAACAAATTCTGGATATTGTTCAACGTGTGAACAGATTACAAAAAGAAAATGGAATCTTTGAAGAGAATTTTGAGGAGCAGTATCGCTTCGAATTGGCTGAAGTGGTTTACGAGTGGGCGAGAGAAATGGTGAGTCCCATGATTTGTAAGACAGGACCTCGCATTGGAAGGACGCGTTCGTAAATCTCGTATTCCTTTGGTAAATTTTCAGCCTTTTGCTGAAATAATGAAATTGACAGATATTCAAGAGGGAATCATCGTTCGTTGCATTCAGCGCTTGGACGAAATTCTGCGTGACGTGAAAGATGCAGCACGGATGGTCGGCGATCCTGCTTTGTACCAAAAAATGGATGATGCATCTAAAGCTATTAAAAGAGACATAGTGTTTGCTGCTAGTTTGTATACGCAATAATTGTTTGAAGTGAAGAATTAAACAATGCAAGTTTTATTACACGAAAATGTGTGTTAAATAGCGAAGTTATTTAATTTAGTTAAGTGGTCTAATTTGCAAATTTTTATTATAATGGCTGTTAAACGGAAGAAGATTTCCTCAAGGAAGTAATATGACAAATAATTGATAAATAATTTTGTTCCATCTTATATTTTTTCTACAGGTTTCATGAGTTTTTCCTGGAAACTAAGGCAGAATATTGTGAGCATAAAAACAAACGTTTGTAGAAATAATTGACACCAATTTAGATCATCATTCTTCAGATAAATGTATCCCTCTTATATATTTTATTGAAATGTTACGAATAAATAATTACAGCCCTAACAGAGCAGGGAAATAGAGATCCAACACATGTTAGAAGTTGGGTTTATATTTCTTGACTTCAACCATAATGTGGTGAATGTTGATCAGCTCGCCACGCACTGGTAATGATTTAAATGGATTTTGCGATAGTATTTTCTGGAAGCGGTGATAATACTGAATCAGCTGCTTTAACGTCATCTGAAACGAAAATAAATGTTTGTTATAATTCGATTTTTACACAAATCGCTTCGACAATGGTGAACTTTTGAAAGGTTGCTCGGGGAAACTGGCCAAACAAGACATAGCTGCATTTGGCCACATATTTTCACAAATTTGAATATGTCGCCAGGAACGTTTTACCTGTAGAATGTTTGTTCCCACTTTGAAATTGGTGAACCACTGCATGATTTCCTTGTTAATGTCGTCGATGGCTTTCTTCCATCCTGCCGAAAACGAACGCACCAAAGGAGCAACTTTGTCTGAGTAAAAAAAAAAAGTAAAAATTAACATCTACTTAAATATGACAAAGAAAACTACTGATATTTTTCACTAACGTTCTTCCGCTTTTAACTGGTCGATCTGTTCGTGCTCTAGTAACCGCTCGCAGTCTTTGACGAATTTTATCATCCCACCAAAATGAGGCGACAACATTTCTTCCACGTACTCGTACATGCGGGCGTTCAAGGAATCTTTAAAACTTTCAGACTCTTTGCTTTCATCTTTGGTTCTTTCCTAAATAAATTCAGGAGATGTTATTGTAGCTATTTTAGTTCGCAAGGGAATTTCCCATGCATGAGATCACATGGATTGATAAAACCAACCATTATGACGCCGAGCATCATGTCATAATTGTTGATCAGGAATATGACCTGTTCTTTACGATGGTCAAACAGTGCCGCAAGTTTCAGAATCAGGTTTTCCACCTCGCGCTGCAACAGGGCCAACTTAATGTTTACTTTTTCGTTCGGGTAGCCCTCATTAAGTCCCACTATCGCGGCTGAGAATTCGGCATACCGTCGGGTTATCTAAAAACACCATTTTTATTTATTTGTGTCTCCTTTCTCCTAGAAAACAACTAGTTTTCACACTTACGTAATGTGGCCTGACGTCGATGGGATGCAGCTTTTGAGTGTCGCAGTTCCGGATGCTAAGGATGTTTTGTTGGAGAATGTATTCGAACCGAGGCCACATGAGCTCCAGAAGCGTTTCCCAGTACCTGGAAGTGAAAAACGGTGTGAAAACATAGCTCGACTTGCGTGTTCCTGATGTTGGCGGAGATATTCACTTGTCGAGTGCTGGAACTGCCCGCTTGTGCATCAGTATCTGGTACTTGTATACGATGTGGATGCAGAGGAAGAGTGCAATTGAGTCAAAGCATTCGTGAACGTAAGTGTCCATGTGTTTCTGTATAAATGAAAAGCCAAAAATGCTTTGTTTTTAAGTATTTCCCAGTAATTCGTGATGAGAGTTGATAACGAGCTTACCAGAAGCATGGCGAGTGTTTTTCCCAAAATGCAGTTGAAGAGCTCCTGCGCCGCGCTGTCCCGCACCATGAAAAACTCTTTGATGAAGAGGTACTCTCGGCAGGCGTTGTCCACCAATGCAAACTGCTGACTTCTGAACAAGCTTTCGAAGGAATGCTATCCAAAGTTCGGTAAAAATTGAGTTCTTGAAAACGACAACATAAGGAGGACGTTTTGCAAAATGTTGCTACCTTAGCCTCATTTTTCTGTGCGGCATGAGGTACGATGATTGGTGCTTCCAAATCCACAGTTAGCACGTTGCCACGGTTGCCCAAAGTGAAAATGGTGCCTTTACTCTTTAATGATGGTTTAGTTCCGAATAAACCTGTGTTGGGATCCACGGGTGGTTAACCAGAATGCTGACCACATTAATCAGATTTAGCCGATCGATGCATGGACTTACTTTTTCTCGCGTTATCATCTACCCCCATCAAGTCGTCCTTATCGGCCACAACTTCGTACTAAAATGCAAGCAGACAAAATTTGCTGAAAACAACAGCCCTCGGCAAAAGACTTAGAAAATAACTGCAGTAACCTGCAATTTCATCAGTCGGCTCGTGTACGCCTTGAAGTAGGAGTAGTACATTTTGCTCATGGTGTCGACATACTCGTCCCTCACCTCTTTGGTCACTTCCCTCTCGTTGGCCATGAGGAATTTGAAAAACAATCTGAAATGTTTTGTCGGGCATTAGTACTATTGCACACCAATAGTTTTATATTTAACTTTTCTTGTTATATTTGCCTTACTTATACTTAAGCAATGCATTCTGGGGAACCTGGTAGTTTGTCATGGGTTTTCGAAACTGATATATTTTCTGCAGAAGAAATTCCCGAATCTTGGTGATCGCCTTAATTTTCAACTTTTCCAGCACGTCTATAACGTCGTGAAAAGCCCTGGAGTCTTTGAAAGCCTGCTCTTTGGCAAAATTGATCTTGTGATCGAGTTTGCCGAGGTTTTGAAGGAATGCATCTTCAGTCACCGGGGTTAACAAAATGTGGCTAAAAATTGGAATATCAGTAACGTCAGAAACTTGATTTGCGGGGAAATCTGACATGCGAAAAGTACTTTCAACGTAAATTTGGCTTTAAATTCTATCAATTTTATCGAAGTTTTCTGAATTTCCTAAACTATTCTCCCATTTATTTAAAAAATCTTGGAAAGAATTCAAAATTGATCGCTATAGAAGCAATATTCGAATATGACGCTCGGCATACTTAATCATTGATTCTGGAACAATCATGTCATCCACAAACTGACTGAGTTCTCCCTCAACGGCCTGCGGGGTGTATAAACAGAGGAAATATTTTATACTTCTTATCCACCACCAATGTTAACCATACGGAATGCTTAACTAGAGGATAATGATTCAGACCTGGCGATTTTTTAGCTTAATATTCATTTTAATCGAATCTTGCTGTAAACTGGAGATCTCGCTACTGATGCTTCCCAAATCAGCTTGAAAGCCCAATAACATGTTTTCCATGCGCTGAAATGACAAAATGCAACACTTTGATTTTTGTTTCTAAATAGAAATAGCAGTTGACACCTTACGGGTGCATACCTCCAAGATGTCATCGCAAGCCGCAATCTGATTATGCAAAGATGCAATATTTTGACTTTCTTTTATATCTGCAATTTGTCAGAGAACACAGAGATACGTAAGGCAACTGAAGTCATGGAAAATGCACACTAATTGCTATGAGTAGAGGATATATAGGTACAGTCTTGGATAGAGGCATTTTCCACATCCTTCAATTCCTTCTCGATCTGCTGAGAATACTGCCGCAAATCAACATCCTGAAATGAAACAACATTACTGGAATTTACATCTCAAAATCCATAGCCTCAAGGCAACACATGTTTCTGGCAATTACAGAGATTTGCTTACACTTTTTAACACTTCCTGTACAACATCATCTTCCAGATTTTCTTGAATGTGCTCTGTATCAAAACACATAAAAAAGATAATATGTGTACACTGCAGTTTCTAGATTTCTAATAACTTATAGACTCTCTGTACAATACTACTACTTCAATGATAACTAATAAAGCTAAATTTAACAGGACAGATCAATGCATTAGGTAATTTAATTTAATCTGCCTTTTAAAAAATTGACATTTTCTGCACGTATTTCAATGCTGCAGATCTTAAAATTTAACAATGGGCTTACCATCGACAGCACTGAGATCACTTTGGCAACTTTCAAGCATAACTGATGGCATGTCACTCGGTGCAACTCATTAAATGAGACAAATTAATTAACTAATTTGTAGGAGCAGCACAGGTAGGCAGTTATAAATTTCTTCTGCATCAAAAAATAACTTCTATATAGCAGAATGGCGCATGCGCGGAACCGGAAATACATGTCGACTTTCAATATGGCCGTTGTTCATTTTGGCTTCATTATATTAGCATGTAAGCATGATGTAAGATTTAACATCATGAACAGGTGTGTAGCATATGCCAAGTTAAATTTGGAGAAATTTAAAAAAAAACTAATATTATTGAACGTTAAGAATTTTGTAAGTTATTTTTCAAGTAGTAATTTGTCATTATCTCTAAAATAATATTACAAAAATTTCATTGAAATTCCGAAAAATGTACAATAAAATTAAGATTTTGCATGTAATGCCCATGTACTTAATGTTAAGTTTGACTTTCAATATGGCCAACAAAAGTTCAATTTGGCGTCACCATTTTAGCATGATATAAGCGTATTTTATTCGATGCCAGGTGTCGAACATATCGTATACAAATTCATAATTTTCTTTGGAATTTTTTGATAATTCATAAAGAGTAAAAAATATGCTATAGAGAAGAACTAAAAGCATTATATTTTTCTCCAGTATTCCCTGAAAACACTTTTGTTTTTGTTTTCCAGCAATGCCTATTGGGTATCAGTTTAGTAAATTCGCCATCTAGCGTTAATCTGACAAACCATATCACATTTTTCGGATTTTTTGGTTCGTTTATAAAAATGGTTCATCGTCGATTGCTACTTCTTTCAAACTCTACAAATCATGGCTGTCAATATTTGGAGCATTGTGAGGAACCGATCAAAAATTTTTTGCAAAGGTATGATGCTTATTTTGCTAATCATTGCTCACAAGATATCGGAGTTTCGGTCTGTATAGTGGAAGGTAGTGAGGATATTTGGCGCCCAGGGCAAAACACCCAAATTTGCGCCCCCCTCTCCATATTTTTGTTATCCCAAACGTCTACTGATAACTGGAAAACAGCATAGTTTGAATTGTGTTACTTAAAATAAGTGTAAGGTTTCAACAATCATTAGTTTAATATATACTCCAACAAATCCATAATACTTTGGCGCCCGGGGCGATCCTCCCCCTCTTCCCCTTGCTACACCACTGGGTCTTCAATCACATTTGATTTTTATCTCTATTTTAGCAAAAGTGTATCCAAAGTTCTTTTCATTCCATTTGCCTTGAAAGATCATGACAGTTACGCAGAAAAAGCAAGTAAAGGATTTGGAAGATTTGGTAAATGTTATTACATTTGAACGCGACTCGCCACTAATTTTTTACATTTAGGCTACGTTAATGTTGCAAAGTTATTTTGTCATAATTATAATTGTGTTCTAGGCATTCAAGTTGAGAGTATCCACAAGGCGGAAAATGCAATTGAAAGGGTTTCTCAAGCAGAGGCGATTTTTATTGGTAAGCACATCGATACGGCAAACATTGAGTACAAAATAGTTATTCAATTGTTTAATTGTCATTTAAAATAAAATATTTTTAGGGGGTGGAAACAGTTTCAGACTACTAAAAGCGCTTCACGACCAAGGTTTGATCGAGCCAATTCGGAAGAAGGTTCTGGTGGTGAGCAGTTTTCTATTCTTGTGAGTTTCACAAAGCTAAATTGAAAGTAATAAAGTTTTCGTGTTATCCTCGATAGGATGGTACTCTGTATATGGGTGCAAGTGCTGGTACAAATGTGGCCACAGTGAACATTTGCACCACCAACGACATGCCAATCGTTTATCCGCCATCATTTAATGCTCTTAACTTGGTACCTTTCAACATAAACCCACATTATATCGAGGCGACTCCAGATTCCAAACACATGGGTGTAAGTAGTATTCAGTGATCATTGATTACATCTGTGTCTTTATAAAAAATGTCAGCATGTTACTTGTAAACATTCAGGAAACCCGTCAAGAACGAATCAAAGAATACCATGAATACCCAGACTCGCCCCCAGTTCTGGTTAGTATGTGCTTATAAAGTTTCTATCATAATAATGCTTAATTGTTTAAAGCTACTTTTAATGGACCTTTATTCTGGGTTTTTTAGGGATTACCAGAAGGGTGTTGGTTGGATGTGCAAGATGATAAAATGACACTACATGGATCAAAATCAGCTAAAGTATTCAAAGCGTAAGTGCAAATTTACAGTTTAAAAGTTTTTCATTTGGTTGGACCTTATACCATGATTTTAAAAATGTCAAGAAACATTTTGATTAGAGAAATGAAAATGTATGTTTGCAATAATTTAGCCAACTGTGATTTTTCCTGGTTCTGGCGGCCAGTTTTCATGATGTTTAGCTGTCAGACTCTTATACGATATTCTGGTATGGCTTAGCCTTTGTTGGGAAATATAAAAAAACTGATCATGCATGCTTTGTTTACATATATTTTCATTCCCCAAATCAGAACTGTTCATTGAAATTTTAAACACAATATATAATTCCAATCAAACTGTAAGTTCTACTGCTATCTTCAACTATAATACATGACGGTTTGACATGTTCCACTGCCTGACTTAATTTTATTTATTAGCGATACGGATCCTCAAGAAATTGCACCAGGATCCAGTTTGGACTTCATGCTTGTTGCAAATTGACCACTTAATAGTGTATGCATGCTTGATTATGTTGTAATGGCAGGATGCAAAGAAGTTCCTATGATCAGTTTTTAAATTTGAAATGAAGTAATTTTTCTCGTTTAATTCCTGAACAAGAAGATACAGGAACAATCATAGCGATGAAAATTCTGGCTGCAGCCTCTTGAGTTGTGCTTGTTTTTATCAACAGAGCAACACATTCTCTAAATTCTGCTTACTTATGGATAAGTACAGAAAATGAGGGTGATGTTCTTTGTCATGCACATTCTACTTTGGAGAAAATCAAAAGTTCTATTTATAGCCTGTATTGTCGTCTTAATTTGTATGATTGACTCCTAAAAAGCCAAATTATGCATTCAAAATGAAGACGAATATACAGTTTTTGGCAGTGTATGGTAACTCCTATGTGCTACAAGCTTCTACCAAACAGGAACTTAAA
Source organism: Julus scandinavius (assembly GCA_034696685.1). Taxonomy (NCBI): domain Eukaryota; kingdom Metazoa; phylum Arthropoda; class Diplopoda; order Julida; family Julidae; genus Julus; species Julus scandinavius. The sequence continues at coordinate 7,662 of JAQGAE010000869.1, read as the reverse complement.
TTTTAAACCCTTATAAATTGCCTGATATCAGGCATTTTGAGAATGTTATTATAAGAATCATTAAAGCTTTTTCAAATAATAAATATGCAATACATGTCACCATGATCTTATTTTTGTTCCATGTTGGCTATGTGAAAATTACTTTTTTTTTAACTCATGGCAAACATTTGTTGAAATTTCTAACCGCATATTTGCGATTTTTTGCTTTGAAAAATTAAGATTCAAGTGTGCTATAAATGTATTTGTTTTTATCATTCTCAGTCCAAATTAAGATTCTAACATTATATCTACTAATTAATCTTGCTTAATTCTTGATGCTGGGTCCATTATTGGACCATACAGTTGAACCCTGTTAAGAAGTTTTTCAAGGAAGCGGAGTTTTGTGGGGAGTAGGGTAAGTAGAGAAAAAATTGTTTTTCATTTAAAAAACTGATGATGCTAATTTTTATTTACTTACATGATGTTAAAGTAAGTTAAAAGGTGAATTTACTTTTTCTGTAGATCCTACCTTGGAAGCGTCCATTCCTCCGAATTCATCAGGATAATGAAATGGTTATTTGGCACCTACATTATGATAGCTTCATCGATTAATAAGTGGCGACATTTTGGATTTGGAATTACTTGCTCACCAACTTATCCATGTCAAAACTGGCAAATAATCTAAATGTCGTTGATCTGGAATTCAAAACGTCGTTTCCAGATGAAACTACCAGGTAAATTCTCACATTTTTTTTGCATTTTAATACTCGTAAAGGTTGCTACACTTTCATAATCTGATATAAATATAATAATGGCTGAAATTACACGTTTGCAGTCGTGCTCAGGAGAAATGCTAGTTTTTTTTATGGTGTGATGAGATAAAATTGAATTGAGAGAACATTCAGATTCGTTGTTTTAAAATAAAACAAACATTCATATTCTGGGCAAACTATATCCACTTTATTTTGTAAACTACATTTTCATGCAAGAAAAACATAAGTTCAAGCATTTCAGGGAAAATCCCTTATTTATTCGATGTTGGAGGACTCGCACCAGTTGACACTAGATTTCCTCCATCCACTACAAGGTCTGCACCGGTAACAAAAGATGCATCGTCAGAGGCCAAAAAGGCTATCGTTTTGGCAATTTCTTCAGCTTCCCCGGGACGGCCCAACACCTGTACGTTATTCATTTTATCGTAATACTGGAAAACGCAGTTAAACAGTTTTATTATAATATAAGGTTACCCTCGCAGTTTCACTATTCAAGCATTTTTAAATATTCTAACTAAAATGGCAAGTGTCGCTAAGCAATTTTTAAAAAAATAAAAAATTTCACTATTAAATTATTCTGCAAAAGCATAAATACATTGAAATATCGAAATTTTTAGTTAATATATACCTCCTTCAGTTCTTCTTGCTTAAATCCATAATTCATCGGAAAATTAGTTTTGATCAAACCCGGACTGTGCCAAACATTCAAAAAATCTCGTCAGCATTATTGCAAAAATTCACTTTTTTCCCACTGATAATAACATATTACCTCACAGTATTCACTCGCACTTGATGCGGTCCCAGCTCTGTAAAAAAATGACATTTGTATTTCGTTAATTGGCACTAAATTTCTCAAAAACAGATTTGTGATCCATTTCAGATTTGAAATACACATGAAAAAGAGCTCACCATTTGCTGCAAATTTTGTAAATTGATTCAAGGCAATTTTGGACATAGAATAATAGATTCTTCCATTTGCCTAAAACAATTAACAAATATTTGAAAAGAATAAAGTTACAGTTCAGTGTTTGTCGAATCTCCATGTCTTACCAAACGATGGGCCCCAACAGTCGAAATATTAATGATGGAACCTTTTGTTTTGATCAGATGTGGTGCTGCTAATTTGGTTAAAACGACCACTGACCTGCCAATCAATTTCACTCATCAAACTTTAGTTACCAACTTTTCGAAAAATGTTATTATATGATTGCCCACCTGAGGTTTACGTCAAATATTTCATCGAAAACTTCTATCGGGCTTTCCAAAAGCGATGCAATTCTACTTATGCCGGCATTGTTTACCTTAAATTACAAATTTAATTATTTAAATTAAATTCACATGCTTATATCGATGAGAAATGAATGGATCCTTGCCAAAATGTCCAATCTTCCAAACGTTTTCAGGGTGTCATTGATTATCTTTTCACGCACATCATTCTCTTTCAAATTGCCAACAATCATTAATGGCTAGAAAAATTTAAAAAAATCAAATGATGAAAATTTGCTACATCCCATAGCTTGTAAAATTATTATAAAACATCACCATTACACATAAATAAAAACTTTTCAATTAAAGATTTTTTGACCTTAGGTTGGCCAACGCTGACTTTGTCACATTCGGCAATCGTGTTTTCAAGCTTAGATTGTGTAGTGCCCGAAATTGCGATTGTTGCTCCTAATTCGACGAAAAGTTTTGCCGTGGCCGCACCAATTCCACTTCCTGCCCCTGTGTTAATTTTAATTGAGTTATATCATATCTTTCAAAACTAAGATTAATTCAAAAATCCAAATAAAAAATGTTTCATTACCCGTTATTATGGCCACCTTTCCTTGCAATTTTCGTGTGGTCGTATTCATTGCTACAAATATTAGTTATGAATATATTTAGTTATGGATAAGCCAAGAATCGTAGTGACGATGGAGAAGGCACGTGATAGTGACTTCAAGGATATGCAAACATTGGATGATTGGCTTATGTGATCGATCGCAAATAAATAAGGTTAACATCGAGTGACGATCAAAGTCTTGGTTATAAAAGGAACATTCTGTTGAGGGATATTAGAAATTAATAAGTGCAACTTTAGCCATAATTAATTACATGACTAACATATTCGACAGCGACAGGATACACGGTACTAGAGCCGCTGTTCTCATACTTTTCAGGATCCATTTACACAATTTCACAATTAAAAATTAACGAGGACCCATTACATGGACCTAAATATTTGTTATGAAAATGGTTTTGAGCTTATTAACCTTTGATTTGGTTGAGAAACCCCTTCAACTACACTTACAAAAATGTTGTGCTGCTGCAATTAGACAATTTGTGGGGGAAAATGAAATAATATGCAATTCAAAAATCAGAGAAATCGACTTGAATTGCAATTTTGATTCTTTTCTTTTTTTGCATAAAAATTACCTTTCATCTCTCAAAATTTTTAATGTGTAGAATTTTGTTTCTTCTATGTATCTTTGTGCTTACTGTAGGATTATACAACAAATATTTCAGATACATATGTGATTCTTATTTTATTTTTTACTAGTTCAAGTAAGTGTCAACAGTCAAAACTCAGCAGTAGTTCACAGCTTTATCTTGGTAAGTTTGAATGTTTATCAAATAACCTTTGCAACCCCTTGAAGATAGGGAGATGCCAAAACAAATTCCAATGTTATCTTTCTCGTCACTGAAAGTTTAAAAAAGAAACGCCTTAATAAATCTTAACGTAGTCTGCTTTAGTTAACAAAAATTGTCCTTTACCTTCCACAGTTACAAATAAAAAAACAGTGGTTGCTTGGCAAATCCATGGAAAATGTTTAAAATCAAATGACGTAAACTGATAAAAATCAACATCATACAAGATTGGGCAAGACCTATTATGACAAATGGTAGCTAGGAAAATGATCAAACCTACAATTAGGATGTATTAAAAACTTTTTTATTATTATTATTATTTTTAATACATTCCAACTAGTGCACGTCAGGACCATAATATGCTCAAGACATATATAGCCCCTTAGAAAACATCAATTCAACTCAAAATCTTTAACAAAATTTTAACATTTTTTATTTTGCTGAAACCGGATGATCAATCTTAAACTCTTTTTCTGTCTGTCAGAACTCGCATGATGCATCCCAATCCACCAACATTATATATCTGAAATCCAAAAGAATAGTTTATAGTTTTCATTTGTCAAGAAACTTTTCGTGACAAATACCAATGAAATAACTCCACATCTATTTTCATATTTACTTTCCCAATCTGTGAGAATATTATGTTGTCAACACAAATATAAACAATCTGACATGTTACATTTAAATAAAACATGGCCTGCTCTGACAAGTTTAGCATCTTGCTCAATGTACACAAAGTTGAAAAGGGTTAAATAAATTGAAATCAAATTATGTCTTGATACCCAATCATTGTGAGCAGGGGCGGCTCAGAAAAATTAGTGGGGGTTCTGCGGAGTAATGCTGTGAAGCATGCCAGTTGTCACTGCAGTAGCGACAGTCCTCTCTCCCACGCAGCCTGGCGTGCAGCTTCCTATGTACGCATGCGCACAACACGCAAACACACATATACAACATTTTTTAAATCTTTTTTTTTCATTATTTGGGGGATGACTAAAGAGTTAATTAAATAAATTAAATTAGAAAGAATTAAAGAAAAAAGGACTCATTATATTAAATGTTAACGATGATATCAAGTGATAGGGGGTGCTGCAGTTCCACAGTGCACCACTGCTTGTGAGTGACACCAGAATTTCCAATGTGACGAAAATGTGTACCTTTTCGTGCCACGCCAAATAGTGGCCACTGTTTCCATCGCTTGACTGTTCAAATCCACGATACACATATTTCATGAGCGTGTCCTGTTGGTCTCGGTCTAATCCTTTTAGAGCCTCATCAATTTGGTTCACTTTTATTGAGATTAGCACCCGTAATACCAGGCTGCACGCACTATCCTGAAAGTTAAATAATATTTTTATTGGCGCATTCATTGGAATAACATAACATTAGGTAATCTCCCTTTAGCATATGAGATTATCAAAGGAGGTGAATTGACAGAATTACATTTTTGGAGAGTTAAAATGTTAATGGATAAAAAGTATGATGATTATTACAGATATTGGGAAAAAATTGTTCTCAATGCAAGTACGCCTTTCCTCACATATTTATGGAAAAACAATACTTGTGGTTTTCAAGACACCCAAGATGGCGTCTACGGCTTCGTTTTTCTAGCATAGGATAAGCGAATTTAAGGCTTGTGCGTGTTTTGAATTCCCCACACACCGAATACCTCACCTTAATGTAACCAAAACATAAAACAAATTTTAAAAATATCTTACCTTTACAGCTTGACTTTTGGAACCAAGTGGCGCATTTTTCAAGACTAATTTCAGGGCATCGATATTTTTGCCAGTGATACATGGGTTAAGGAAGAATTTAGTAACAAAATGATTTTGACACTTCTCAAGTAAACATACAACGGGCACCGCCCTTAATACGCGGGAGAGTATCTACACCAATATAATTCAAACAACTTGGTCCTACTAGATTCAATTAAAAGTGAAATTAATAACTGTCCTACAGATCAAAACAACTGGTTAGATAACTATTTTTAAAAAAGGATATGTATTGAGAAGAGAAGTCACCTCTCCTTCGCTCGGCCCAGTCGAAGGCGATTGAGTCTCAGCTTGGTCTTCTTCCTTATATTTTTCTTCGTCATACTGATCGACGTCTATCTTCCTAAATTCAGTATTTCTTGTGTTTTTAGACATTTTTCACTTACTGTTGTCAAATTCGAAAGATTTCACTCCGCAATAGCAGCGAATGATGCTCCAAAGCTTCTTCACCGGATATAGGGATTTTGATAGTATTTTATCCCTAGTGATCATCACAAGGATCAGACGTCTTTTCCACCATCCATTTTGTTGGGTCTGTTCTTTGCAGGAATGGTCAGCGTGAGTGTTCTTTATTAATCATCTTTTATCTCATGTTTTAAAATGCAATCGAGTAATTTAAAACGTTAATTTTAATATATTATTGCAAGTTGCTTATGGATGAATTTAAATTTTCTCTGTTTAATCTACAAATTTTGGAGATGCTTGATTTATAAATACTCCTTTTACTATGTGCAATGTGTCTTAGTAGGCTTAAATTTGTTTGGTTTTTTTGTTTATTCAGGCCAAAGTGAAAGCCCAAGACCTTCGTGGTAAGAAGAAGGAAGATCTACTGAAGCAATTAGATGAATTAAAGCAGGAGTTAGCAGTCCTAAGGGTGGCGAAAGTTACCGGTGGAGCTGCTTCCAAATTATCCAAAATGTAAGTACTATAAAACAAACTCGTGGCACGCTGTAACAAAAGGGTCTATTTAAGTGTATTATCAAAGTGGTTAATAACTATTCCGGGAGTAATGTCTGATCACAATGGAAAATTGACACCCAAAATTACACGTGACGTGAATTGATCCTTGCTAGAATCATCTGAATGATAAACGGTCTTATCCCTAAACAAATGCTGAAATTGCGTTTGGTTGTTCATGTGATACATAAACATCATAAGAATAGCAAGTTGTGGAATTCAGAAACAATTTTGTAATGTGATTTTGCGTGCTATGGATACATTTCTAAGGAAAAAACCTTAACTTTGATAACCCTAACCTTTTATAATACTGTGAGTACACTTTGGGCATAAACGAAGTACATACAAATGATGATATTCTTTGTCTCATGATTTTAATGAGTGTACAATGGATCGATAGGACTGATGTATGCTTCTTTAATATCACATTTGATGATTTCACAGATACATTTTTTGGTCAGTCTAACATTGATTTTATATATCATTTTTCAGTCGCGTTGTCCGCAAGTCAATTGCTCGTGTGTTGACTGTAATCCACCAGACACAAAAGGAGAATTTGCGCAAATTCTACAAGGGTAAGAAGTACAAGCCACTGGATATTCGCGTGAAGAAAACCCGTGCCATGAGGCGGGAGCTGACCAAACATGAGCGCGGTCTTCGAACGCAGAAGGAGCAAAGGAAGAGGAGAATATACCCCAGAAGGCGATTTGCTGTAAAACACTGAAACTTGTCTTTTGTTGGAAAATAGAAATATTCGCCTAAATTACATGTGTTGTTTGTTTTCAACTATTTTATTTTTGGATTGGTGCAGGTACTCCGCATACATAGTTAGTTCCTGGTTGCATTTCCATCTTATCAGATTGACTAAATCAAAGCGATAAATGCATCCTCTCTGAATTCTTATAAGAAATTGAAGACTATGCTAAACTAGTTCAAATATTACATTTGATGATAGATTCAATTGCAATCGTTCATAAAGTTAATTCCTGGATAAAATATTTGTGCTGTAATGCAAATACATTATACTGGAGATGCGAATATAATGTGGGTATGCGATACTGGCAAAAAGCCATATTGTAGTGAGGGTGTGCTGGGTAATAGAAAGGTAATCTCTAGTAATTCATAAATTGGGGTGCCCAGTATTTTCTAAATCCACTTGGAACTTCCAGTACCTCATTATCAAGTTTATTATGATAATCTGCTATCAAATTTGCCTATGCATAGAGGCCATTTGGAAGAAAAAAATGGTGGTAATTAGTCATGGGAGGGGTCCTTGAATTATTTTCCACAAATGTATTGGTATATATAAGTTTTAAATGAATATAAGTTTTTGGTATGGATAATTCAAGCAAAAACTGCAAAAATATCACTGAATGCAAACGACGTTTCACTTAATAGTTCTGTTGAATGGTTATCTTGTTTAAAAAAACGCGGGAAATTTAAAGCCTGATTTGAATTCACAATTATATAGTGTTGACCTTTATTGTTTAAAATTCCCTGCTTTGTGTGAAGAAATACCGTAAATATAGGGGGGGGGGGGGGGGGGGAAA